>OY747722.1:24622500-24687500 GCA_963556495.2 Valencia hispanica
GGTTTGTGTTCACGTTGAACTTTTGACAAAGTAAACCTTTTACATGTTGTATATTCCCTTTGCGTGTGGTGGCACTGTAGCAAGAATTGCTGAAAGAAAGTCCAAGAAAAAGACAAACAGGAAACGGATGCATGATGTCAGTCATTCCGTATTGGTCCAGCAGCAGACGCAGTGAAACTCCCGGAAATAAACAGACTTAGCTCTGCATACACAGATGAATTGAGCTTGTCTTCTTGTTGTGGTGGTCATTAAATATTATGTTTACATCGTTCATCGACCAAATCTCGATGAAGCACTGGACTTCCTCCCAACTCCACATTTGACCACGATTCATTGTTGGCGCTAATGCTAACAAGTTACAACACAGAAACAGTGCCTCCCACAGTGTAAAGTGCAGCGCGCTACGAATGCCTTCATAGAACAAAAATTATCAGAAAGTTGAACCGAACTGAGGCTGGTTCTTATTCACACCTGAAGTGAACCGCACCAGAGTCCATTTGGAATCGGACCGAGACCACCTCAAAATGTAGGTCTCGGTCCGATTCGTTAGTCTGGAACAAATCTCACTGGCCCGCATTCACACCAGCTCAAACGAACCGTACTAGCAAACGAACCGTACTTGAGTTTGTTTTAATCAAACCAAATGCTGCAGGTGTGAAAGGATCCTAATATTTAAAAAGATAGTTTTTAATCATACTTTGACTGTTCCTATTACAGAACCTGACTAGCAGCATTATTCTAGGAACCTAGTTTTTAGGGTTCTCAAGGGCCAGTGTCAAGCATGAGTTAATGAGTTAGTAATACCCTGATTCCACACACCTGATCTGATTGTTTATCAGCAGGCTTCTAAAAGACCTTGATGAGATGCTGAGGAAGTTTTTTAACCATCTAACAAAAGCCATGGTAGTGCAGAGACACATCTAAATACGGCAGTATACCAGGCACCGTCTTTTTCGAGGAGTTTGATCTTATTGGTCGGGTTGATGTCAACCAAAAAAAAGCCTTTCAATGTGTCAAACTTGCAGTAGAGCTAACCAGGAGGCAATAACCTCAGGGAACACCAAAGAATCGTTGACCTGAAAGTATAATCCCCAAATTGATCAGGATAGAGTCTGAAGCAGCAACAGAGTTTGTACAATAGTTTTTAGTAAATTTCAAAAAGTCATTGGGTCGGATCAATAGAGCAAAGATCAACGGAGCCCTGCCACTGGCAACAAATACAAGCTATGCATTCACCAGCAGGGCCCTGTGATCAGCTGGCGACCTATTCAGGGTCGACCCTTCTCACCCAGTGACAGCTGGGAGAGGCTCCAGCAATTCGTGATTTTTAACAGGGTAAAGCTGCGACAGAAAATGAAGGATTGAATGAACTCACAGATGGAGCATCAACATCAGGCGGCCTTCTAATAAACTAATAAGGACTGTAATCAGGTTAGCTTGTATCACCACTTAGCACATATTCAGTCTTGACAACCACACATGGCAGGAGAACAACAATCTTCTGGTGATGCACAATGACCCAATGAAAAGTTTCCCTGGAAACTGACAGGAAATATGGTAATGGAATGAGAGGGACCATTGAAAAAAAAAAAAACTTATGTCAGAAAGAGGAAACAAGAGACAGAAATACCTATAGGAAGAATGCGGTCACCTACAGTAATATCTGTTATTAAGCATGTTAAGCCATCAACAGTAACATATCCTCACCATCTGAGAACCCCATCACTGCTTCAGTAAAATTGAAGCCCTGGGAGCTAATCTTTGCTTGTTGACTCATGCAGGGACTAAGTTGTCTTTGCCTGCAAAGGCCAATTCATCAACTGTTTCAAAACTACCTGATCATAGCTATAAATCTGCAGTTTAATTTAGAGTAAATTGATTGACAAAACTCTTGTGAGAGTTCACTACTCTACGCTCACGCTACAGCAAGACTGCAACATAAAGGGCCACATTCACACAAATCAGGGGGAACACTGTGTGTCAGACACACTTACAAGGAGCTTGTTCAGGGTGCAGAAAAGGCTGGGGACAGCAGATGTTGAGGACTCAGCAAGCATGTGGCATGGTATTCTCATAAGATAGAACCAAAACTACATGGAAATCTCTAAGCGAGTAGGAAAAATTGCAAATCGCCCTGAACACGTCATCCCGTTATGAAGCATGGTGGTGGAAGAATCATGCTGTGAGAAGGCTTTCTTCAGCAGGGACAAAGAAGTTGTTCAGAGGTTTATTGGGAAGATGGACTAAGCCAAATACAGGTCAGTCCTGACAGAGAACATCAAAAAGACTTAAGATTGATGTGGAGGTTTATGGGTTGTTCTTTTTGTCCACCGAACTCAATTTGCAAGTCGGTTTCCAGAGTTACGAACCGGACGTTGCAAATAGAATGCCCCAGATGTCGTACATGCAACTCGTCGAGGCTCAAAGGACCCCAAGTTCAATTACCAAGATGACTACTACGAGCATCACACGTAAGTAAACATTGTGGTTTTCTACTATTTTAAGCACTTTTGTGTTTGTTGTGACCAAATGTAGAAGTCGTACACATAGTAGTGTATACTGTTACCTATAGGCATATCGCCAAAGTCTTATGTGTTAAATACCACGTAATAGGTTATTTTGTAGCTTGTGCAGTTTAAATCGGCTAGAGACCCTTCATGTTGCTATGACAACAATGCAGAATCTTGAGCAGAAAGCAAAACAGTAGCCTATAGTTATTAATCAAAACGGAATATTCAAATATCAAACTGTAAAATATGTTGGTGTAATATGTAATGAACATTTGAAATCCAACGTGGTTGCACCGTAAACGAGATAAAAACTATAAACGTTACGCGTCCATCTTTTCTCCGACTCGTCATGTTGTGTACAAAACTGAACGCAAAAACCCGCTATTTGTTTTCGAACACCGATGTGACGTCACACTTGAGTTGCAAGTCGCGATTACAAGACAAATAGAACGACCCATTAGTCTGAGCTACAACGGAATGTCTTAAGAGTTTTCTAGTCAAAGTCTAGACTTCTATCCAATTGAAAATTAAGGTTTGTGGATGCTCTGCTCTCCATCCAATGTAACCAAATACAACTAGTAGCGGTAATTGAAGCAAAAGGCGGTTCGACAAAGTATTGCCTTGGGGACTGAATACAAATTTACAATACTTTTTTTTATTTTAATCATAAAACCGTTTGAAAAACACGATTTTTCCCTTCTGGCTGAAATGTAGCAAAGTTAGAAAAGGTTTAAGGATTATCAGTATTTTGCCAGGCACTGTACACAATGGATAAGATGGTTTAGTAGTTCCAAATAATGAAAAACAATACAGAATTTATACCAAACATAGTTGAAACCAAACAGCAACAGGATTGTGTCTCCTAACAGAGAAACTTGTCCGTTGGTATAAAGATCTATGGTACTTCAAAGAATCTGTGGAAGCTGGATGTGCTCATAGGAAAACTATTTTTCTTGGCTTGAATTTGAAATAAGCTCAAAGTTCCTTGCCTCACAGTGAAAATCTAATTATGCATTTTGATAAAAGAAGGATTGGCAGCCGGCAGGGAAAGTGCTTCTTGGGTTCGGGTGAATGGGTGGGTGGTGGAGAACAGAAATTTGAAAAGGCTGAGCTATGCAACTCCTCCAGTGGGATTAAGAAGCAAACTCAGAGGGAAGGGAAGCTCAATAAAAAAGCCCTATAGGTAAAAGAGAGAGGAACCCTGGAGAACAGAGGGGTGGGGTGTATGAGTGCGTGTAGTGTCATGCCGTGTCGTCTACTCAAAGTGAGGCAAAAGGAGAGATCGGTTGAAAAAAGGCAACAGAGCATCAATCATTCCTAATCATTTAAGTAACAATCTGCAATGCAGCGTTTCTTATAAAACTCCACCTATAGCCTGTTTGTACATGCTTCAACATTAGCCGTTATCATCAACGCCAATCGAGGCTGCTTCCTAAAGAGAAACACATTAGCTGTTGGCTTTTACATATCAGAAAACAGTCATTTGCTTTCAGCAAATCAAAGACTGGGCCATCTATTAGCTTCAAAAAAGAGATCAATACTCCATCGGTCCTGATTAATGAATCAAAGAAGCACAAAAAAAACAGAGGGAGTTTAACATCTAGCTTTAACTCTATATACTTGCTTTATTTTAATCATCCACAATAAGGCACATCTTGGGAACAAATTATTCATGAGGCTGAGGCTAGTTCCAAGCTCAAAAGGTTAGCTTTCTATAGGAAATATACATTTCTGTTGAGACTTAAATTCAAAATCAACTTAAAACCCATTTTTAGCCAGTGCATCATAATGGTAAGCAAGAAATGCTTCAAAAATGTCTGATGCCCATCTTTCAGCAAACAGAGAAAACCCCAATGGTTTTAAGTGAAATATGACAAGCGAGGATAAGAGCAGGTACAATAGGAACAACATTGCCCTTATCAACTAAATCACTGAGTTACCATCTTGGTTACACACACACACCATGTTGATGGAGAAAGAAAACAGATGGAGCAGTGTTGTGGCTATCAAAGTGTGTTAAACAAGTGCATCTTAACAAAGTTATCAGGGCTGTCTTGTGTTTCAGGGGAAGGCTAGAAAAATGTTCTCAGGCCTGGTGCCCACAAGGATAAAAACCCCAGCAAAGTATTTTTTGAAAGCCCTGTTTTTTTGATAGCCCTGTTAAATATCCAGTAATAGATGGAGTCTTCTCAAAACGAAAAAAAAAAAAAAAATCCATGCTCCCATTTCCTAATTGCACGCATAAAAACCCATACATTTCACTAATCAGTCAGGGTCTAGGCCTGCAGGAGGAACAAAGATCTCTAAAGCAGTGAGCAAGAAAAGGTCAAATCAATAAGCACGGGGAAATTTTTTTTATTCTTGACCAAGGTAGCCAGAGGGAACTGAATTCTGGAGATTTCGGTACACATTTGGTGTCTTGTCTCTTAGAGCTCGTTAAAACCCTGATTGCGTACAAGTCCCCTTGGGCTTTATTCTCCCTAGACACCTGGGTCAAGAGGTCAAAGCATCAAGTAATGGTTACCAAGCACTTGACATCAGTGTGAACCCTAAAAAATGAAAGGTGGGATTGCCTCCTTGTTGTCTCTATCTGCATCTATTAAATTGTGCAGAAACACATGCTTATTTCTGTAGAGTTGATACAGCAAAGGGGTTCAAGCCCCCTACCAATTGGTACAATTAAGAGGTCCCTGTTGTCAAGGATACACCAAAGCTTGTCAGCAGGTTATTGACAAGCATGAATCATGGGGCCCTGAATGAGAGCCATGAGGCCTGTAACCTGGTGAGTAGCTGCCTAGCATGCTCTGAGGGTCAACTGAAACAGCCATAATGCACTCAAAAAAAGGCCATTCCGCTTTGTTTCTAAGACAAAAACAAAGTGTGGGTCATTCTGAAAAATGTGTGTTAGGAAAAAAATGAGTGGAGCTCAAGTGGAAGTCACAGAATGGTCTTCAGAGTCAGTTCATTTTTACGACAATGGTTTTGTCCCAATCTTAGACACAGACATCTAGGAGAAAATATCTGCCAGCACACTTCTAGCTTCAGAACAATAGTCTGGAAATGCAGGTTTCCTTACTGGACCCTGGACCAGAGCAGTTCCTCTATTTATTATGAGTGTTTGAGATTCTGGCATTCCTGAACTTAGAAACATGACGGGCTGACACAGGGAGAGAAGGATGGATGAGCAGCTTTAGTTGTGTTGGATTGTTTGCCCATTTGTGGGCTTAATGTACTGTGTGAGATCAAGTCAAGGGGAAACGAGAGTGAGAAAACAGAAAAAAGAGGATGTTGAGCAATCAGCTGCCAGTGGGTGACAGGTTAGTTACTCTATTTAGCAGTCTTATTTATGTTTCTCAAATAGATTTTCTTACACTGTGAAACCTGCTGGTTAAAATGTGAATGTCCAAGTTCTTGGATCTCATTAATCTTTAACTTTAAACAACAAAGTCTGCTTCTGTCTTAAGAAAAAGATACTTAGAGTAAATTCTTTCTACATGACCT
Source organism: Valencia hispanica (assembly GCA_963556495.2). Lineage (NCBI taxonomy): Eukaryota > Metazoa > Chordata > Actinopteri > Cyprinodontiformes > Valenciidae > Valencia > Valencia hispanica. The sequence continues at coordinate 24,628,512 of OY747722.1, forward strand.
TGCAGGAAGAATGCCTAGAGATCAAAACTTCTGTTCCAGACACTTCTTTCAACTTTCCAGGGACTAACAAGTGCAAGAAGGTATGAAAAGCAAGTGCCTTGTTGCACCCATGAACATCTTGCCACAAGATGTCTGTTAAACCCCCCTGCAGTGCTTTTACAAAGACCAAAAAAATGAAGGGAATAAATCCTTGACATACTTGTACTCCTTCTTTCGACTGCAAACCACATGAGTGCAACAACAAAGCAGCTCAGCCATGAGGGTGCCACGATAATAGCACCTTTTTTTATTACCCAAACCAACCACTTGCACACAATAGATTTATCACCCAAAAGCACCCCAACCGGATCCTGCATGGAGCCTGCAGCGAACACTTTAACTGATTCTGCACTCAACACTACACCTGAAACTTGCCACTATCTCTGTTCAACAGAAAATTATGCATTAGCCCTGGAGAGTTTTTCACATCACATTTCCATCATTGTTTGAAAATACTGACCCAACATAAACCCAACTTTAAAAGCAATGTTTTTTGCGAAAAGTAGAGCTTGAGAAATAGGATATTTACTCACCTGTGACAGAAATGGTCATGGGGGCTTCCAGGGGCCTGTCATTATCCAGATCCCCGCTCAGTCTCAGATCCCCAGTGTCTTTGTCCAACAGGAGCAAACTGAGCTCATTTCCAGATTCAAACTTGTACAACAGCTTATCCGTCACATCCGGGTCGTGGGCTGGTACTTTTCCAATAATTCCTTTCGGAAAACTGTTGGACTTGTTGGTGACATAGTTGTTGAAGATGATCTCAAAGTTCTGTAGTACAGGTTTGTTGTCATTCATGTCCACTAGGCGGATGTGTACAGTAGCCCTGCTCACCAGTGGGGCTGAGGTGGCCTGGACCACAATGATGTATTCTGTTTTGGTCTCATAATCCAGGTCTGTGAGAACAGTGAGGTCACCATTATATATGTCGAGATGAAAAACTTCTGGAATATTCCCTTCCACAATCTGGTACATAATCTGAGCGTTGGTGCCCTCATCAGGGTCAGTGGCTGTGATTTGGGCAACGACAGACTCCACTGGCCTGTTTTCCTCCACATAAATAAAAAGCTCATCCTGTTCAAACACCGGAGCATTATCATTTATGTCTTGGACTACAACATGAACAGAAACAACTGCCTTCAGAGGAGGAACCCCCCTATCCACAGCAAATGCCTTCAGGTTGTAAACAGGAACATTCTCACGGTCCAGTTTGCGAGCAGTTCTAATAATCCCAGAATATGGCTCAATCGTGAAATCCCCCTCTCCATCATCTCCACCCTGAAAGGTATAACTCACCCTTCCATTGGAGCCAGAATCTCTGTCTGAAGCAGAGATCTGGAGAACACTGGTGTAGACAGGTGCATCTTCAAGTACATTCCCCTGGTAGATATCTCTGAGGAACTGGGGAGTATTATCATTAGCGTCGAGAATAACAATCTCCACATAGGTGGTATCAGATTTCTGAGGTATGCCATTGTCTCTGGCAATGATGGCTAAAGTGTAAGATGCCTGGTCTTCATAGTCTATCTCCATCTGTGTTGTGATTGCACCTGTATCTGGATCTATTTTAAACTGCGGAACATTATCTTCCATGACATACGTGATGCGAGAGTTCTCCCCCGTGTCCTCATCTGTTGCACTGATCAAAACCACAGTGGAGCCTACAGGCTGTTCCTCACCGAGCATCACTTGGTAGTTGGCACTTTGAAAAACAGGCCGGTGTGTATTTGCGTCCGTCACGTTGATGAATACCTGAGCCGTGTCGTAGCGCGTTCCATCGCTCGCCGTGACCGTCAGGACATATTGCCGCTCTTGCTTGTAGTCCAGTGGAAGGGCCAGGGTGATAAGGCCGCCGCCACTCTGGCTGGTGATGGCAAAGCGGTTTCTGGTGTTTCCACTGGAGATCTGATAGGTCACCACACTGTTAATATCCCTGTCCACAGCTGTCACTGTCAGCACACTGGTCCCCACAATGGCATCTTCATTGATCTTTAAAGAGTAGTTTTTTTCAGTAAATGTGGGCACATTGTCATTTACATCCATCACCGTGATGCTGATGCTGGCTGATGAAGACATAGCAGGCCTCCCATGATCTCTTGCAACAACGCCAAAGGTGTAGAAGTCAGTAGTCTCCCTATCCAGCTCTTTACTAACTGTAATCCAGCCTGTGCTGTTGTTTATGGTGAATGGGAAACCAGGTGTTGTGTCAGTAAGTCGGTACTCCAGAAGAGCGTTTTCTCCTGAATCACCATCTATTGCTTGAATGTGGATAACAGAGTAACCAATAGGTACGTTTTCCAACACAGTGGCCTGGAAAGGAGTGCTGACAAACATAGGAGCATTGTCATTGACGTCCACCACTTGCACCACCACCATCCCTGTACCATTTATTAGTGGGGGCCTGCCACCATCTTGAGCTTTGATCCTCAAATTATACTCCCGAATCATCTCATAGTCCAGTGGGTTGATGACTTCAATCACACCAGTGGGAGAGTATATGTAAAACTGGCCTTTAATGTTGCCACTGATGATGCTGTAGTGAACTTTGGCATTATTCCCCTCATCTTTGTCAGTTGCTTCTACCTGGATAACTTTAGTGTTAACAGCTACATTTTCTGGGACCTGTACCACATACCTCTTCACACTAAACTGGGGATAGTTGTCATTTTCATCCTCCACAGTGATGTGAACCGTGGCAGTGGCGGTCAGAGGATGAGGGTTATTGCCCTGGTCATTGGCCTCAACAATCAGCTTGTACTGGGACCGGGTCTCCCTGTCAGGCCGCTCTCTGATCCTAACCAGGCCGTTCCGGGGGTCGATCTCAAACACAGAGTTGATACCATCTTCGTTGACGATTTTATACACCATGTTGGCGTTGGAGGGGGCATCGCCATCAGTGGCACGGATTGTCATCACCTCAAAGCCAACCTCCATGTTCTCCCTGATGTTTGCTCTGTACTCATTTTGTTCAAACACTGGCCTGTGGTCATTTGTGTCACTGACTGTGACGGTCAAGAAAGAAGTGGCAGATTTTTTTAGGGTGCCATTGTCAGTTGCAGAGACTTTGAAAACATGAGTGTCCTTTACTTCTCTATCTAGCGACTCAACTGTTGTTATGCTTCCCGTCTTTGCGTCGATTTGAAAGTAATTATCAGACCTCTTATCAAACAGAGCCTCCATGCTGTACTCCAGCCTCCCTGCCTCTCCATCATCCGGATCAGTTGCTTTCAGGGTGATGACTTGAGTGTATGGGGGCTCGTTCTCGGGCACAGACACCTGATAGTTGGGGAGTTGGAACTGTGGAGATGTGTTTACCTGACGTTTCCACCTGTGGATCAGGTTGCCAGAATTTATGTGGGTATTTTCATTTTGTGACAGAGTCAAAGTCAGCTGCACAAACAGTCTGCTGCCTGGAGAGCCATGCAGGGTACACTGCAAATCCACATTTTCTCTATTCTCAAGGCACAAGTCATTGACCAGGAACAAATCCCCATGCCTGAACGCAGCAACAAAGTCTTTTCCAACACATTTAGTATTTAAAAGGGTTATACTTTGCGTGGATGTTGGCAAAAGTTTCTTTACATTCAATAAAAATTTACCTGCCAGTAAACAGGAAGCGGACTTCAGTCGCAAAACGTGTTTAATGTGAATGTCCGGCTCACACTTTCTCTTGTACTTAATAAAACAGTTCTGTCCGTGGACAAACACGTTAAAATGCACCAGAGTCGCGTCCCCGGACGTTGAGGAACCTGCTCTGAAATAAACTGGCGCTGGGTTCTTTAGCGTGTGCGCGCACTGAATCCTGTGGGACAGGCGGATGACCCCACTGCGCTTCCCAACTTGGAAAAGTGTCTGGATGAAGTTAGGAGATAAAGTCCTGTCGATTTTATAAGTCCAACCACGTCCCAGGGACAGGTTTGTCAAAACGCTCCCGGGCTGTAAAGTCTCCGAAAGGTGCATCTCCAAACATCCCGAAAGTGGCACCGCGAGCAGGACACAGACCCAAATCCAACACATCGCCGGCTCCATGCCCGGATACCACCCAGATCCCACTCAGGTTCAGCGAAAGTGCTCCAGTAATGAATTAACTCTCCCTCTCCCAACACCGGGTTTTATTTTTATCCCTCATTGTGGAGTTTTAACGCAGGAAAAGGCGCTTAGTATCCATGGTGCCCGCGTATCCAGAGCGCGCAGCGGCTGCGTACAGCCACACTGAGTTTAAAATGAGTACAAAATGGCTCCGTGGATCTCCTCCTCCTCCACCTCCACTACCTCCTCCCCTCAGCTTATTTCCATAAACCTGCTGCGTCGGACTTTTCTTTTTCTAATGGAGATTTGCCACTGACCGGGTGACCGATGCGCGCAGGAGCATTGTTATTTAAAAAAAAAAAAAGGTTACACAAATTCCCTGTGCGCCCTAAGCTTCGCTGCCACCGCTATTTAAGAGTTTCGCAAAAGTTTTAAGCAAAAATAAAAGTGAAAAAAGTATCCTAGTTGAGAAGCATTCACCGTGTGCGTCAGGATTGGATCTCTCTGCTGGTCTGCAGAGCCGGCCCGAGACACGAGCGAACTAAGCCGCTGCTCAAGACCCTTCCGCAGTGATTCAATTCCAACTGAATATAAACATCAGAAGTTAGATTGAAGTGTGGATTTCCACTGCAGGAGATTATAGAACCAAAACATGTTTTTAAACCCAATGAGAAAAAAACAGCTTTCTGCATAATTGAATCAATGACATCACAAGAGGCACAAGATTGGAGGTCATCAGACCAAGTGAACCCCAGCCATGAAGGAGTATTTCAATTAGAAAACATGAGGGAATTGATAAATACTGCATTTGTAATCATACTGCTAGTTAGGTTTATTAAGAATGATTCAGCTTTTACATTATCCACAATAGTTTTTTTATTATTCATTTAATCAAAAGTAAGATTTCAACTCTAAGATTTAGGGTTTTCATGGGTATTAACACATACTAGTTATAACCGTACTCAAGTTTATCAAGAATCATATGAAGTTTAAATGGACTATGCTAGTTTCTAAATGAACATTTTGATAGACTTCAAAACAATTTGAAATATATAATGTAAAGATTTTTTACTACATACATCTTCATTGGTTGGCTCAATTCCGATGGTTGTGTAAATGTTTTTATTCACTCTGATCCTTTCTAAATAGAAATTCTTATAGAATTACATCCCTTTAAATAATCAAAAAATTTATTTACCAAAAATCGTATACAATTAGCAAATATAACAGTGGTCATTATACTTAGTTTATCGAGAAAGGGCCTTCTTTTTAATCTGCTCTGACACTTCAGAAATCACAAATTTAATAGAATTTAATATTATTAAACACTTTAATTTTTGTTTTGCTTTTGGAATTGACAACATTGTTGTTGGTATAAAACTTAGAAATGTATCAAAATTATTAAAAGGCTAATACATTTTCAATTGTTCAAAAGGAAGAACTGATTCTCAGATGTTTCCATGTAAAGTAAGTTTAATAATTGAAAAAAATATATATATATATATATATATATATATATATATATATATATGCAAGTTATATTACAGTTCATAATTCAGTCATTTTTATTTTTATTTGCCGTCTGTTGCTGTCCTTGGGTCACATGTGATACACACTGGTGGTGTTGCAAAGAAATCCCAACAAATTACTGACTATTTTCAGTGGCAAGAACAGAGCATCGGTGGCGCCACCATGTGGTTAACCTGGGAGGTCATCGCCTCCGGTGGCAAGACGTGCGGCTTATATGCATAATGTATTTTTTCTATAGAATCAAACTTTAAAAAGGATTAGCTTTAACTGTTTATTTAGTCATGTTAATATGTGTACAGGATTCACTTCTGACCCTGTCCTTAAATAAAACCAGGATCACATATTTAGGTCAAAGATTAGTAGAGTTCCTGTATTTTAAGAAAAAGAACACAACATTTTCCAAAGGCAAAAAAGTAACCCATAACTTGAAAATTAAGCTGCAATTAAAGACGTGACTAAAAAGAAAGTAGCAGATATCAAATTGCCACTTTTTTACCTTATTGAAACGCTTCAGAAATGTCCTTTAGGACCACTTTTTGTGTTTTACTGGATGCGTGTTTTTAGGAAGTTTAAAAATGACAGATAACTAAGAGAAACCTCTCTGACATTACAACGATAAAACGTAATGCGCTCTTGGGAGCACATGATTCTGCGGGGAAGGTTGTGTCACAGTGCCCTTTGTGGTTTGACAAATTAATGCATGCAACAACAAAAAATACATACAAAATTATTCAGCTGCTTTCCTACCTGGATAACTTGTGTTTTAGGAAAAGGAACCAGGGTATTCCTTAAACATTCCATTTCATTGAGTTATTTCTTATAATTTTCGTTTGTACATCATTCCAGAAGAAGAAGAAAAAAACACACACTACAGTGAAAATTAGATTTGAAACCCAAAGCAGTCATTGTTTACCAAATAACTGGAGGTTTTCTACAAGGGGCAAAGATTAAAGCGCAAAAACTTGTGTTAAAGCCAAAGAGAATGGACAAACTTTTTCAAATCTAGGGTTGCATGTATCAGAACATATAATGCAAATATCCTGATCTGTACCACACTTTTAAATCTATAAAAAACATACCAGATTCCATCTTTTCACTTTGTATCAGATGATGTCAAAAAGGAGAATTGATGTGTGGAGATACTAGCACACCCTTAATTTCAATTGTTTTAAGACACTTTTACATCTAATACTTTAAGTGATAGCTTTCTGTCCAATCCGCCCTCTCTCCTTACATTTAAGTTTCGATTTACTTTAGGTTTGTGGCCATTTGTTTATGCAAGACTTTTATTTTGGATTTCATTCGTTCAGTCAGCTCATTCACATGACCTCCCGCTATATAATGGTATAGAGTTCATAATCAACTCAGTGACTGAAGGACGCCCAGGTACTGTGGATAGAAAACAAGCTCCTACCATCACCCTTCCACCATCGTGCTTGATAAGTGGTGTGGTGTTCCCACCAAACAAAGGGGATCACGACCTACCGTCTCTACTTTGAGATGAGATTTCCTCCCAGGATTCCCTGATACTTGATGGGATTCCGTCTTGCCCTCCACATGCTTCACTGCAGCCATGGTGTATTTTTAGATGCATAGGCTTTACCGTTCAGACAAACAGCTGATTCATACAGTGGAGTCCATATGAAAACTATCAGCGGATCATTTGCAGAACATCAGTTTTGAGTCACAGTTCCTTCACAATTCCAATTGTTTTATAAAAACACTTTGATACATTTTAAAAATGTGAATACCTTATACAATTTTAGAAATAGTTTCCTGATAGTGATACTACATGAGAATAAATATGAACTGGACCATCAGCGTCCTTCCACAGACAGCTCTGCAGCAGTCAGTAGTATCGTATGGTTAGAAGCCTCTTTCTCCTAAAGAAATATTTTTACTCAGTAAACCATCTTATTACTTTAAAGTCTCTATGTTTATGCTTGGATACAGACCATTTATCCAAGGACCTAGCAGCAAACCCTTTTCTCTTAGTCTTTAATCCTTGTATTATAAACACTGTCAAAATAGGGTGTAAAATCGCTATAAATATCCTCTCAAGTCTCCATCCTTGTCTTCTCGGACAGGCCGTGCAACCTAATGTATCAGACAAACTGCAGATCCAAGACGGCTGGACTCGATATGGTGGGGCTGATCTCAGCTGGTTGGGTCGGGCGTCGGCTCGTCTTTTTGCTGCAGGTTCGCCACTCGCTGCTCGCGGCCCCTCTGCAGTGTGTATTCACTGGGACCCAGTTGGATGATCTTCCCGCTGCCCAGGCAGTCATCACCTTTGTAGAGCACTGCAAACTGAGAGGGAAAGGCCCAACAACTGGCGTATAAGCCTTGAAATTAAATTAATATGGGTCTTAGAGTTACAAGCTATAACATCAGGGTGTTGACTTATACCTGTCCAGGTGTCAGAGCTCTGATTGGCTGAGAGAGAGAAATCCACACTGAACCGTCCATGTTCAGAGTCACCGTGCAGGGAACTGCAAATGACACCGATTAAGTTAAATCAGAGGGAATCTGAGCCACTTTACCACCACCTCAGCTGCTCTGAAAAGGCTGCACTCACTGAGCGGCATCTGGTGGATGAAGCGGAAGTGGCACTCCATCATCTGCGTCCTGACTAGCTCCAGAGGCGGCTCCAAAGTGATCCAGTGGAAGCGGTCTGTTCGCGCCGTGTCACGGAAAAGAGCCGGGTGATTGGTAGTTGGAGCCTGAAACAGAAAATATTTAATGTGCTGTGTTGGATGGGGGGGTGTAGCATACTGAGGCTCCAGGCGTTCATACACAATCTTATTTTAATTCAATTCAGGATACTTTATTTATCCCAGAGGGAAATTAAATGTTGTCGTCACTAATATCATCCATGTGTCTACAAAGACTCGTTGTCGATGGTAATGCTGTGAGCAGGAAGGATCTCTGATAGCAGTCAGTCTAGCAACGAATCTTTAGAGGCCTCTGACTGAAGACTTTTGTTGTATTACAGTCTCATGACTGTCCTGACATGCTAACAGCTCAATTTATGTGCAGCAGAGATTATATTTTACACTAACATAACATGCTACCATTAGTAAAAACAATACCTTGTTGCAATGTGTGTATGCCATACTATGTAGACTTATCTTTATGAAAGTTTCAAATGATATTTCACGGTTTTGTGTTGATCTATCACATAAAATCTAAGGAAAATTCCTTAAAACTGATGTAAAAACAAACAAGCTAAAATAGAGTAAAATAGTTCTAAAGAAGGCAAGTTTTCTCACCACAAACACATCACCAGTCACAATATCTTTATCCACCACGAACCAGGCATCTCTCTGGCCACCTATCCTTGCCCTCTGGCCCAGTGTCAGGGTAAACCAACCTGTGCAAAACCCACAAACAGGAGACAAGAGCACTAAGACATCGTTTCGGCTAAAGCTCCTCATAACCAAGATAAACAGACCTTTATGTGTTCCTTTTATAGTCCCGTCCTCAATAGACACAAAGTTCCCAGGTTTAGGCTCCAGATACTGAAAGTTAAAACAAAACTGTGAAAGTTTATCACTTTTTCAGCAAACAGATCTTATCTCATTCTAGAATCAGAGATCAAAGGACAGAAGAAAAGAGCAGCATCTCACCTCTAAAATGAAGTTTTCAAAGTTCCTCTCACCGATGAAGCAAATGCCCATGCTCTGTAAATACAGAGGTCTTAAGGTTTTATTTGTGTATAAAAAGTAGGGATTAAGGAGTTGACTTACACAAAAAATTTTTTAGACCTCTTTCTTTTTTAACACGTGATGAAACCCAGCTTCAGCGGCCATCTTTTTCACAAATTCTTTGGTGAGTCCGGCGAGTGGGAAGAGGGTTTGTCGTAAGGCATCCTGCGAGATCTGGCTGAGGAAGAAGGTCTGGTCTTTGACGAGGTCGGCTCCTTTGCACAGCTTCACGGCTGGAGGAAAGAAGGCCAGGAGAAATACATATAAGAAAAGGAGATACAGAAGAGTTACAGTGGGTTTGATAAGACCAAATGTGCTGGAAGAAAGATTGGTTTGACTGAAAACAGAGCCGGACGCTTACGATTTCTAATCTCGAATCGATCCCTGAACAGTGTGGTGGGTGGGGATGTGTGCGTCTGCTGGAAAACTTCTTCATCTTCCTGGGATGTCCGAGCGTAATGACCTGTTGCCATGGCATCTGCACCTGAAACAAGGAAAGCACACACCTGTTCACACATAAAACAAAACAATGCAGGTTTCAGCCAATCAACACTAAGTCTTCATTAACACCTTTTGCACGCCCTACCAGTAAACTGACTATGGGTCCTCATTAGGTCTTTCAGCAGGATATCAATCCAAGGCTCTATATCTTGCATATATCTTGCATATATCTTGCATAAGAACAAAATCAACATTCTTCTATGGTCATCTCAGTCCTCAGACATTAACCCTTTAGAAAACATGTGGGTAAAGCAGAACGGAACAGAAAAGAAATCCTTCCCTAATGTGGGAATTTTTCCCACCAACTAAAATAAATGCACTCAAATTATTTTGCAGTGTGAGATGATATTACTAATCTCAAACATTATTTCATGTTAAACTGCTTACACACAGATCTAATACTTAATAATCCGAGAGGGGGGAAAAAATCATGGAAATTGAACTGAAAGGTCTAATCATAAATATCTTATTTCATTTGTTTTTTTTTCTTATTTAAATTTTTGTGAAAATAATTAATAATTTACAGTAAATAATACATTTTAAACTATTTTAAATCATCATATTTTCTTTTTCTAAAAAAATATGTATAATATTTCATAATAAATGTGATAATTATGTATATTATTTAAATGATTATTTATAGATTTTTCAAAATAATATAAAGAAAACAATTATTTTCTAGAATTATTTCATCATCTTAATAATGCAAACAAAATAACATATTTGGAGTTACTGTAATAATATAATAATAATAATAATAATAATAATAATAATAATAATCTAACTTTGTTATTATTGTTACAATTATTGCCTATTATTGTACCCTCTACACACCCCTACCAGTACAGACAACGGAAACCAGATGTGACTGATCCATCTCCCTAGTTGATTATTCATATTAATGATCATGTTTTGCATATTTTTAACGCAATACAGCCATTTTCCAATGAATGTAGATCAGCCTGCAGGTTTTCATTCCTGTTTTTGAGATTTGCTGCCCACTTTTTTGACAAAAGACACGTCTTAGAAGCCAAAAAGAAAAAAATATATATACATGTATATCTGTTTTATTCTTAAAGAAAGAGTCTCTCCAAAGAATTGAGATATAGGAAGCATACATACCCAAGGTGTGTATGGCATATTTGTGGAAATGGTTGAATTTGATGTGTTTGTTGCAGAGTATATCAGGGTTTGGCGTCCGGCCCTTTTCGTACTCCTTCAGCAGATTGCTGTAAAGACAACGGAGATAACTGTAACACAGGAGCATAAGGAATACTATTAGCTACAATCGGTCTGTAAAAAGAAGGGTGGGTTACCTAAACACGTCATGCCAGTATTCTTTGACATAGGACACCTGATGGAAGGGGATGTCCAGGACCTGGCACACTCTGTAGGCATCCTCACAGTCCCTCTCTGTGCTGCAGACTCCACTCTCATCCAGAGAGTCCCAGTTCTTCATGAACACCCCCGTCACATTGTAGCCTTCAAGTGGCACACACCCGCAACAATTGTCAATACTTTAATAAGCCCATTGAGGAACAACAGACGAACGTGCGCCGCGTTTGCAGCACGTAAACAAACGCACAGCTACTTTGGGGGTAAGGTGGTGTTTTAAACTGTTCTGTCACCAAATAATGTCTCACCTCTTCTCTTTAGTAGCAGAGCCGCCACAGAGCTGTCCACTCCGCCCGACATGGCGCACACGACGTGTCTTATCAACCCCATGTCGTTTCCAACGAATACAATACTTTATATTTACAACTTTATTCATTTAAAGCTTGCGTAACTTTGAAAAACACTGGTCGATTTCTTCCAACATGTTTAGGTCCCTCGCACAATTACGTCCGACTTGAGGGGATATTTTGTTCCGGTCGGAACGGAGATCGGAGAGAGAAAAAAAACACCGTCCATCCATCGGGAGCAATCACTTGCAGAAACAGCAGCTAATATTAATAATAAGGTCAGTGTAAAGTGTGCCAAACTTATATATAGTTTTTGCTTATTTTAAGGGTCTTGCTTTTCTAGTGGGATTTCTAAATCAATTTGTAACTGGGGTTTCCATAGATCTTGGATTTATTGTCAAGAAGTTGTCAGAGCAAGACGTTTTTACATTTGTAACATATATACCTTGCAATTTCCTATAACAAAAACATTTGAGGCATAACTTTATTATCTTAAAGTGAGAAAATCCGTCAACCAGTCTTTATTTACAGAGCACTTTCCGTGCAAACAAGTGTTTTATACAGCCTAATCTTCCTTGCAAAAAAGCTTTTCACGCTAGAAATAGTCCAAGTAAATAAAATAACAAAATAGACAAATTAATGTTTTTCCAGATCTTTTAAATTTAAGAAAGAACACAAGTAGAATCATTAAAAAATACAATAAAGTATCATACCTAACCAATAGATCACTAACATGAAAAATATATTGTTGTAAAAGATCAAAATATTTGTCATAAAATCTAAAATAATTTTAAATACAATACAATCCTGCAGATGATAAAACTTGTTAAAGGCCTTTATAGGAGAGGGAATACAATAAATGCATTAGAGTTTGCGATTGTAACATAGTTTGAATACTTACAAGGCACATATATTATTTATTTTCCATTCATTCAAGTTATTTAACACTACTGTTTTGAAAAGAAACATAAATGGGAAAGGTTAAATAATAACAGGTTGGATTTTAAACGTTTGTTTTTTTGTTGGTTCTGCAGATGGGTGAGGTGTCTACAGACGCCGTCACCCTGGATCTGCTGAGAGAAGCCAGGGAGACTGTGAGGCGCAGCCCCCTGGGAGTCATCAACACCCCCACGATCCCCTGGTGCCAGACCACGCTGCCTTTGAGCGTCAGCCGCAGCATCCACATCAAGCTGGAAAACATGCAGAGAACCGGTCGGTGGAAGCTGCTCTTAGATCCGACTTTCTCGATCCCACATGTCTGACCTGTCCTGATGGTCCTTGTTCTGGTCGACAGGGTCCTTTAAAATCAGAGGAGTGGCCAATCAGTTCTCCAGGAGACCGAGTGGTGGCTATTTTGTGACCATGTCTGCAGGGAACTACGGGAAGTCCTTTGCCTACGCCTTGAAACACTACGGCTGGAAGGGAAAGGTGGTTATGCCAGAAACAGCCCCCGAGTCCAGGGCCGTCCTTATCCAGGTCAGACAGAAAAACAGGTGTCAAAAAGGAAACTGTTAGTAATAAATGTATGTTTCCTCATACCCGACTGGCCATTATTGTCTGAATCACTCGATTTCTTTTTTGTTCCTTGTGAAATTATAAAGTGATCCATTTCCAGTTCTATTCCTCAGAATTTTGGGGTGGAAGTAGAGCGAGTTCCCACGTCATCTCTGATGAGCGTGGTGAACCGTTGTGTGCAGGAGGACAACATGACCTTCCTTCACTCCTACGACGACCTGGATCTAATAGCCGGACACGGCAGGTTCTCTTGATTTATACAGAACCTTTCAAAACAAAATGTTCAAACCCTTTACACGTATTACATTTTATCAAGAAATGTCAATGTAGAACAACACAAAGCAGCAAATACTAGTGAAGTGGAAGGAAATTGATAAAGGGTTTTCAACATTTTTTTTTTTCTTTCACAAATGAAAATCCGTGCATGTGCAGCCTGGGCATGGAGGTGCTGGAGGTGGTCCCAGAGCCGGATGTAGTGGTGGTCTGCTGTGGTGGGGGTGGGCTGCTCGCTGGGGTTGCTGCTGCCATCAAGCTTTCAGGGTGCAATCAAACAAGGATCTATGGTGTTGAACCAGAAGGAGGTAAGATTAAACCTAAGAGCTGTTTTAGGTGTAGAATTAGATAATCGGCACAGAGTATGATTATACTGAGCATGTGTGTGTTTGCAACCAGCCTCTACGATGTACCAAAGCTTTGTTGAGAAGAAGCCGGTGTGGATGGATGCAAAAAGCATCGCCTCTGGTCTTGCACCTCCTTCTGCAGGTCTGTCCTCCTGTCTTCAGGTTTTATCTGTCAACATGTAGCTACTGCTCATGAATACTCAAACCTTTGCAAAAGTCTTCACATCCTATGAACTTTTTCATGTTTAGTCATTTTACATCCACAAACATCAAGCATTTTATTTTCTAGTCAAACTAAAGTAGTGCGTGCATGCTTCCTCAACCCCATTTAAATTGATACCTCCAAATAAAATCCAATACATGATTGTGAAATTAGGGAAAATGCTACATGGTCTTTTAAACTATGTAGCATTTTTAAAGGTGGGTGTGTGTGTGTGTGTGTGTGTATATTTAGCTTCCCTTTACTTCAATAACCCCAAATAAAATTCTGTCCAACTAGAAGGGTTCCAACATATTTTTTATGTAAAATTTAAGACTTTTCCAGATTTGAATAGGGAGGAAATTGGCTGGAAATGCAAATAATCTTCCATAGTCCTATTTCTTTTCTTTATTCAAACCTAGAAAACACTAAAATCAATTCCAGACTTTCCTGACTACATTATCACCAGATAATGTGTTTGATATAATTTCTTAACGTGGTTCTCCTTTCCTTCCCAGGACGGCTACCTTTTGAGCTCTGTCAGCTCTACGTGGAACGGATCGTCCTGGTGAGCGATGATGAGATCAAGGCAGCGGTCTCCACCCTCTACGGAGCCGGGCTCGTGGTCGAGCCATCGGGTTCCGCCGCCTTCGCTGCGTTGGTCAACAACAAGATACCCGACCTGGAGGGGAAGAACGTCGTGTGCATCCTCAGCGGAGGGAACGTTGGAAAAGACGAGCTGGCCAACTTTCCAGACTAAACATGGTCCAACATGATTTGAAGGCGTTCCTACACATTTTTCCAAGTCAGATTTTCCAGTTCTTTAGCTCCAATTTTGAAATTATGAATAAAAACCAGCACCATAAGTTTATCGTGGATGTAGTTGACAACAAAATAACCTAGCTAAAAATGATTTCCTTTCTTAAGAAGTAACCTTTTTATTGATGAGTAGCACAAAATACTAGACATACTGAAGACCAGTGGGGTGAACTGGAGATGAAGGAATCTAAAGGAGTTTGAGGGATTTGCCAGGTAGGAACAGGTTGGGATTCCTCAGGAGACATGTCAGAGACTGGTTGAAAACTACAACAAACGACTCCAGGCTCTTATCCAATAAAAAGGAGGGTAAGGGGTGTGTGCACAATATAAGGGTCATTTCTTAAAGGGGCTAATAATTTTGACCCCAGTAGTCTTTAGCTTTTGTGTAATAATTCTGTTTCCGAACGCAAAGTCAATAAGAAGATCCAGAATGAATCTACGACTTTCGAAAAAGTTTAGGACTAATTTGGTTTGGAAACCAGTTAAATTTGTGTTTGTGTGATTCTACAGCTATAGCCCTTTCAATATGAAACCTGGGAAAGCAAAACTGGATAGGTGCATGGATGGAACAAATAACAGATGGACTGCATGGATGGAACAAACAGAAGGATGGATGGATTGGATGGATACAACGGATGGATACAACCTAGAAACACAGACAGATAGAACCACTAGAAAATGGGATTGGTAATAAAGCCAATTCAAAGATTTTTCCATCGCTCTATTATCTTCTTCCAGTCTGCGTATAAACCATAGGGATGTAGAAGAAGACTTTACTCTACTTTAAGCATTTGAAGTAGCATAGAGTCAAGATAATCAATAGATTCTTTTACATTCATTTTTATTCCTGTACATCCAGAGCAAGTTCACGTATAACTAATTTGCAGTTCCACTTTTACCTTCATTAAATAACTTTTTATTGTCATCTCATGTTTATTTGACGGGTACATTTTGATGTTTGTGATCATATCAAGAGCTTAGTTGCCTTTAAAAGGTTTCAGCCAAATGTACCACACTACTGTAATCTCCATACAATTGCCCAATGCTCTTGATTTGTAATGCCCCCTGCTGTTCAAAACACTGAAAACGGTTTAAAATGGGACAATGAATAAAGACTCGTTGGCCTAGAAACTCAGGATAATTAGCTGAATAAAAACACATTCATGCAAAAGAGCAGATGCAGAGAGCTGAAAGTGTCTCAGGTGGAGTTTAATATCCTGTCATAGAGAGTGTTGAAAAGATAAAACTATTCCGAAGATATTTTTGTGATGCAAACAGAGCAGATTTTCAATCATATGTTGCTGTTGTGTCTTTAAGAGCTACATGACATCCTTTATGGCCATTCTGCATACAACGGCATCTAGTAGACTCCCGCATGTCTCCTCCTGAGGCGTGACTTTGTATAGCTGTAATGGAGACAAAGAGGCGAACATATGTTGGCATTAAGAGCTGCTCTGGAGAAGGTGCAATCTGCATACAATACCAGATGAAAACTGGTTCTGGACTGGATAAAGCAAGTTGACATTAAGCAGAACAGAATTATGCTGCAAAAAGTATGCAGTTTCTCTGCAACTTACAAAGAACAAGATAAATTTGAGCTAGTGGGTTTTAGAAAAATGAATGCACAATAAATTCAAGCTTGTGCATTCAATTTGTGGTTACAAATGCCCAAAGTTTAAATTTTGTATCAAAAGTATTAAAAGCCCAAAATTAATATTTATGCATCTGATAAGTGTATATATCATACAGCATTGATAGTGCAATCAAACCATCTGCACTAATGTGCTCTTCACGCTTATATTCTAGTGCTGTGACTGAAACGCCCCCGAATTAAGCTCTAAATAGTGATATATTTCAGGATGGTGACCTTCTCATCGTAAAAGCACACCGAGATCCACACATTACATTATCACCTTTCGGATCTTTTCCACGTCTGACAACGAGGAAACTTGGTCCACTGGCAGCTGCTGTCCGTCCACCATTGCTGTGATGTCCGACACAGCCTGCAGCTCGTCTTTGCCGTGAACCACCACCACCAGGACCGAGTCGTCTCTGTCAGAGATCCCAAATCTTTTGAAAGCCTCAGAGATCTGCGTCAATAAGACATTTAACAAAGGCTGAAATCAAACAGTGCAACTGACTTAAATTTTATGTGATAGACCAAAACAAGGAGATGCAGAAATGTAGAGCGAAAGGACAAATGATGAATTTTTGTGAGAATCTGAAAAGTGTCGGGTGCATTTGTATTCAGTCACCTTTACTCTAATACCCCTAAGTGAAATCTAGGGCAACAAATGTCTTTTAAAAGTCAGCTGATGTGTATATATTCATCTAAGACGACAAGGGAACACACCAAACATGTTAAGGATAAAGCCAGATCAACATCAACTTTTTCCGCCACTGTAAAACATGGTGGTTGCAGCATCACCCTGTGGGGATGCTTATTGCTAGCTGTGACTGGGGTGTGATTCGGAGTTGCTGGGGAAATGGATGGAATTGATGAGTTACAGTCCTTTTTACAATAGCACGCTACTGGTGTCGGTCCATCGCATAAAAACATCCATTGAAATGTACTGAGGTTTGGGTTTGAGACATGACAAAATGTGGGAGGGAAATGTTCAAAGTGTATCAATAGTTGTGTGACAGAGTGGTTAGACATTTAGGTTAAAAGTACGCACATTATTAGTCGGTGACAAGCTGAATATTATCTCCGAGTTGAGACTTCTCGTCTTCATGTTTCCAATGGAGTGTAAATGAAAAGCTTTATTGGCAGCCACCAGCACTTGGAATGGATCCACCAGCTGTAAATGCATACAATGTTTGGACTTTACAACTCCGACCACTACCAGCCCCACAACAATGGACAAAGATGAAACCGTAATCATTTTTAAAACAGTGAAAGTTAAAGATATTGACAGAATTATTTTAAAAACGAAGATAAATGAGGCTCACCATTGTTGGGTTGATGAGGGCGCCGTTTATTTTTCCCTCCACCGCTTTCTGCCTCAGCTCTGCGGCGTTATTTACGTTTTTAAAAAGCACTTGCGTCACCCTGGTGTCGGGGTAAAGCTCCAGCAATTGCGTAAGGTGCATGCTGAAAAAAACCATATAAATATGTATGATTTAAACGAGGCTGTCCGCTACCAAAAAATGATTACGCTTCTTCACGTTTCACACATGCTAGGGGGAACCATAATACAGTGACACAACTCGGAACAAAATATCGTGAGAATAAAACACCCTGTTACATATACATATTTAGTAAACTAATCTTTGAAAATAAATGATACAAAATTATATGTGTAATGATATTTTTATACAATAGTTTCATTTCAGTGTTCAGAGCCCCAAACTTATAGTAGACGCCGCACTTCCTCAGTAGCCGTGTAAGAAGCGATTCGTGAACGCGTCCGCCATATTGTGAGTGGCAACACAAATACAAGAAACGTTTTCTTTAGCAAAATCTGACGAGTCATTTTTATATAAAATAACATTGCCTTATTTTACTGGTTATGTTGGACAAAAGTGAGCAAAGTTGGCAAATTAAAATACCACAGAACAACCACTATTAAGTACCACAACCTAAAAATGCATTTAAACCATTCTTAGCCACTGCATTTAGTTTAGTCAGGTATGTTATTTTAACTTTATGAATGAATAAAAAAAAATAAAAAAAATATTGCATGTGGGTAGTAACTGGTTAGCCTACATTTAGTACTCAGTTACATTTATAGTGACTTTTTTAAAAGTATTTCTAAGAGTAATTTCAGCACGCATCAGACACAGATGTACAGTTTATGTTACAGTTAGACTTCCTTGCTCTAATGTTGAATCTGCTGAGCCTGCTGTATCAATTATACTGATATATATTTAAAAATATACGTTATCACTGTACACTGTTCGAATTGAAATTAGCTACTGTCGTGGTTTCCAAACTTTTATGTTGTAAATAAAATTAAAATCGGAAATGTGAAATGTTTTATTAACAAATTTACATTCATAAATATAAAATTTTGATAGAAGAATTAGCAAATGTAGTATTAAAAAAAGATCTATATTAATTTTAGGGAATTCTAAAAAACAATAAAACATTTTCCCATCGTAAGGAAAAATCTGATTAAATCTGTAAACCTGACAAACTACTTCAGAAACCTGTGTGTGGAGGAGCAGCACCAAAAAGGTTATGTCAGTTTGAAGCATTGACTGTATATATATTTGAAGTAATGCTGCTCTTATTCCAGGAAAAATAGAATGGAAAACATCCGCTTTCCATAAAAAAAGAGCTGTGTCCATTTACAATTTGGCGTCGACGTTGACAGTGCGTTCTAAAGTACCAAAATGGATTTAGGAAAGGCAGAGGAACTATGGATTCAATAGTAAGTTTGGAAAATGAAATCAGGAAAGCACAAAACAATAAAGAAAGTTTAGTTATAGTTTATTTTGATATAGAGAAAGCATATGACATGGTGTGGAAGGAGGGTTTATTGATTAAATTAAAAAGATTAGGGTTTGAAGGAAAAATATATAATTGGATAAAGGATTTTTTGCTTAATAGATATATTCAAGTAAAAATAGGAGATAAAACATCAAAGAGATATAAGGTTGATAACGGGACTCCACAAGGAAGTGTGATCAGTCCAGTTCTTTTCTCTATCATGATCAATGATGTTTTTAATGATATAGGACATGATATTGGGAAAGCATTGTTTGCAGATGATGGAATAATATGGAAAAGGGGAAGAAACATAAAATATTTGCAGAAAAAAATTCAAGAAACAATAATAAAAGTAGAAAATTGGTCATATGAATGGGGGTTTAAATTTTCAGTGGAAAAAACAAAAAGTATGGTGTTTACTAGGAAAAAGAATGTAAAAATTGAACTTAATTTATATAGGGAGAAACTGGAGCAAGTGCATAGTTTTAGATATCTGGGGGTTATATTTGATGAAAAATTAATTTGGAAGGAAAATATTAACAAAATAGAAGAAAGATGTAAAAAGGTAATAAATATAATGAGATGTTTAAGGGGAAATGAATGGGGAGCTAGCACTAAAGCTTTAAAACAAATTTATATAGCAATGATCAGGTCTGTTATTGATTATGGGAGTATAGTATATAGTTCAGCATGTAATACATTATTAAAAAAGATAGAAGTAATACAAAGTCAGGCTTTAAGAATATGTTGTGGAGCAATGAAATCCACTCCAATAGTTTCTTTGCAAGTAGAAATGGGAGAGATGCCTTTGAATCTAAGATACAAATTAAATACACTAAATTATTGGGCTAATGTACAGGGAAGTGAAGAGGATGAACATGTGGTTAAGGAAGGGATGAAAATGGGAGGGGAATATAATAATAGGAAATATGAGAGTATGATCTGGAAATCATGTAAACTAGCAGAAGAACTTAATTTAAAAGATAAAATATTTGTTAAAAAATTTATATATTCACCTACCCCAATTTGGTTATTGCCAAAAATATATATAGATTTTTATATTCAAAATGAAATGGGGAGGAGGAAAGGAAATGGAAAATGGGATTATATTGTTGAAAAAAGGTTAAGTGAAACTCATAAAACATTTATGCCTATTTATACGGATGGATCAAAAGAATTGGGTAAAGAGACAACAGGATTTGCTTTTTGGATTCCAAAATTAGGTAAATATAATAAAAGTAGAGCATCTAATAACCTATCTATATACACAGTGGAAATGTTGGCTATTTCATTTAGCTTACAGTGGATAGAACAAAATGGAATTAAAAAAAGTATCATATGTTCAGATTCAATGTCAGCATTATTATCAATAAAAACAATATCATCAGATAAAAGACCAGATATACTATTTGAAATATATGAATGCTTATTTAGAATAATTATGAGAGAGTTAGAAATTAGATTTATGTGGGTTCCAGCACATAGAGGAGTAGAGGGTAATGAAGTAGCTGATTATTATGCTAAGCAGGCAACAAAATTAAGAACTACTATAGAGGTACCTTATAGTGTAGCAGAAATTAAAGCAGTTATTAAGAAACAGATAATTGAAGAATGGCAAGAACAATGGGTAAGGGAAGAGAAAGGAAGGCATTTATATAACATAAAGGGAAAGGTGGGTAGAATGGAAAATATTCAAATGAATAACAGAAATCAAGTTATAATTTCAAGGATGAGATTGGGACATACAGCTTTAAATAACACACTTTATATAATAGGTAAGCATAGTACAGGATTGTGTGATTGTGGGAATAATAGAGAAACAATAGAACATGTATTAATTTATTGTAGAAAATATATATGTAATAGGAAAACATTAGAAGAAAAATTAAAAGCCAAAAAATATGGAGAAATTAGTCTAAAGAATTTGTTAAAGGGAGAGACAGATATATATAGATTAGTAATTGAATTCTTAAAGAATAGTGGATTATTAAATAGAATTTAGTGAAAATATTGATACTCCCCTCTACGACTCACACTCCCATACAGTAGGTGGCGGTAATGCTCCTAAAAGTCGGTTGCCACCCGCCAATAAAACAAAAAAAGAAGAAGAAGAAGACAGTGCGTTCCAATTTGTAGTCAGAACGCGGAAATTTCTGACTTGGAGAAAAATCAACTTTAACTTTATTTTTTATTTACAAGACACACTTGTAAGAATGCGTCTAAAATTCATGTTACATGTAGAACCTGCAGCTCTAAACTTAACTTAATAAAAGTGGTGTTTACATTGGAAAGTAAAGCTTAAAACGATGTTTCAGGTAATACCAGTGTACATTAACTGGAACGCTGTTTGTCGGGTGTGACGCCAAACCGAGTTCCGACTCCTAAATGGAACGCATCATATATATGTGTGTGTGTGTATATATATATATATATAATTTTAAAGGCGTGAAAGACTATGATAGGGAGTAGTTATTCACTTTAGTAACAGGATGTCTCCTTTAAAACAAGGTAGGAGGAACCACTTGTTGTAAAAGTGTTTCCACCCGAGCTTAATTGTGAGGCGAACCTCCAGCTGTTGAAAATCTATACTTCGCCGTTTTTCTACATTATTGTGTCAGTTTGAGCCATTTTCTCTCTGAATTTGGGTAGCGTAGCGACTTTAATCCAGGTTTCCGGTCGCTATGCGCGTTATACACAAGTCCAACAGTTAGTATTGTACCAAACTGTCTGCTTCGTCGCGTTTTGCCGTAAAACAGGGAAAGGAAAAACAACATGGAGAAATTCGAAGGCTACATGTTCACAGCTCTGTGCAGCACCAACTTCTTGGTGTCCTGCCTGCTGTTCTCCAGGGTGACGCGAGAGCAGAGGGAGCCCTACATGGACGAGATCTTCCACGTCCCGCAGGCTCAGAGATACTGCCAGGGGAAATTCAACGAGGTAAAGTCCCTTTGTGGATGGGTCCGTGACTGTGTAAGGGATTAAAGTTGGAACCAACAAGCAGGGCTTTTGTTATTTGACTAGAATAATGCGACATATAGAGCGACATTAACAGAGCAAATTCAGATTTCAATAACCGCTTTGAATGTGCAAAATCCTGCATCTGGCTGCCACGCCCCCCTCTGGATGGATTTGCCCAGGGGCAAAACGGGATGCCCCCGCTGCATGCTAGATTTACTTTCTAGGATGACCACAAGGGGCAGCATAGAGCGGCGTGCGATATACTTGAAACAAGACGGTGTCTGAATCAGTCTTTCACTGTGGAGGAATTTTGATCCACTCTTTGCAGACTTTTGAAGGTCACACCACAGCATCTCAATTCGATTTAAGTCCAGACTTCGACTAGGACACTCCAAAACCTTCATTTTGTTTGTTTCTGAATTATTCAGAGTTAGACTTGGTGGTATGCTTTGGATCATTGCACTTGAAATTAAGGTCAGAAACGATTGCCACTATTTTTGCTAAATTGTGGTTTCATCAGTTGCAGCCAATCATCTAGGTCCTGAAGCACCAAAGCAGCCCAGATCACCACAACGCCACCACTGTGTTTCACTGTCCGTGTGGGAGGTTTTTTCCCTGAACCTTCTCATATTTCAAATGAATCTGTTGGTCCAAACAGGGATCAGAACTACAGGAAATGGAAAACGGGAGTAGTATAAAGTCAGAATAATATACAGTAAATATATATATCATCTGAGCATTTTGCTTGCTATTATGCCAATATTTTTGTTCAAGACTGCTTATATGCAATTGTTAAGAACATTTTAGTTTGAAGTTGCTTTTATAAAACTTTTTTTTTTATTCTTTGCAGCTTAATAAAAGTAGCAAGAATCAAAGCTTAAAATGTGTGCAAAAACAGTAGCTAAATACAAATAAAGTGGACTCTCACATGGAAGAATAATCAGAACTGGGGACTGCTTCAAAATAGTTGGTTAAATAATTTAGGTGCCATGTAGGGATGTGTATTGGCAAGAATTTAATTATATGTATCACGAAACACAGGGATGATACGATATATTGCAATACTATGAGTAAGACTATATATATATTGTGATTTTTAAAACTGAATTTAACTGTAGAAAAACCGTCACAGCATTCTAAACACTCCAACCCGTTTCATACTTTAACACATCCAGTTTTATTACTAGATCGAGTTGATCCACTGGAACGAAGAAGGTGAAAACAGCCACCAACTACCAGTCATGCTTTAATTTTTCTTTCAAAAATGACTGTCATTAATGGTTCCATTCAAATTCTAAAAAGTAAAATAGAAATAAAAATCGATACATTGCTTTTGAATATCAATAAAGTATCGTGACACTATATATTGCGATATTTTGTCGTATCAATATTTTCTTGCATCCCTAGTGCCACAATTGCATGTGGCTGCCTTTAGGGGACAGCATGATCTGAGGACGACCAAAACCAGAGATTGCAAGAGGTGGGATTATTTAAACGAAGGCTCCTGAGAGAGAGAAAGAGAGATATCGAGAGAAAGAGAGAGAGATCTATCATTATCTCCTGTGTTGTCAGTGGGACCCCATGATAACCACGCTCCCTGGCCTCTACCTCGTCTCAGTGGGCATCATCAAGCCGATGGTGTGGCTCGCTGACCTGACGGGCGATGTGGTGTGCTCTACGGCTATGCTGCGCTTCATCAACCTGCTCTTCAACTGTGGGAACCTCTACCTGATTTACCTGCTGATCTGCAAGCTGCATCACAGGGAGAAGGTGAGGCTGCATCACCTGGATGAGAGATGAGGGGTTGTTGTTTGTTTTTTCTCCTTTAACGTCACGTTACCTCTTCTTCAGACACGGACGACCTCCCGACGAGTCCTCTCTGCGCTGTCTCTGTCCACCTTCCCTGTGCTTTACTTCTTCAACTTCCTCTACTACACGGACGCCGGCTCCACCTTCTTCATCCTCTTCGCGTACCTCATGACGCTGTACGGCTGCCACAAGGCCTCGGCGCTTCTCGGCGTCTGCTCCGTGCTCTTCCGCCAGACCAACATCATTTGGGTGGCGTTTTGCGCCGGCACTCTGGTGGCCGCGAAGATGGACGAGGCCTGGAGAACGGAGCACACGAAGAAGAGGGACGAGAAGTCTCTACCCTCCCAGGTGCCTCTGTCGTTTAGCGGAGCCAAGAAAGTGATGGCGTTCTCGTCGGAGTTCCTCACCTCGCCCGGACATGTGAAGGCGGTGCTGCTGGTGGCCTGGCCATACGCGCTGGTGGGCGTGGCTTTCCTGGTGTTTGTGGCGTTGAACGATGGGATAGTTGTTGGTGACAGGACGAGCCACGAAGCCTGCCTCAACATCCCTCAGCTCTTCTACTTCTTCTCCTTCTCCCTCTTCTTCTCCCTCCCAGTCTCGCTGTGCTACCACCGCACCCTCCGCTTCCTCCACGCCCTGAAGAAGCAGCCTTTCTTCTTCCTCTTCGTCACCGCCATCTCTTTGCTGCTAGTTTGGAAGTTCACTTTCGTGCACAAGTACCTCCTGGCAGATAACCGTCACTTCCCCTTCTACGTCTGGAAAAAAGTCTTCCAGAGGCACCAGCTGGTCCGCTTCCTACTCGTCCCGGCGTACGTTTTTGCCGGGTGGAACTTCCTGGACTCCTTCAAGTCACGCTCCCTCTTCTGGAGCCTGGCCTACCTGGCGGGCCTCCTGTGCACCACGGTCCCCCAGAAGCTCCTGGAGTTCCGGTACTTTATCGTGCCGTACCTGATGTACCGTCTCCACATGCCGCTCCCGTCTCTCCCGCGACTCGTCGGCGAGTTCCTGCTGTACACGGCCGTGAACGCCGCCACCATTTACGTCTTCGTCGCTAAGACCTTCCATTGGCCAGACAGCACTGCCACACAGAGGTTCATGTGGTGAAGAGGCGCCTGGTGATTGAAGAGAACCAGTAAACCCATCAAATCGTCACCAGTATTGGGCATTAATGACTCAATACAAATCCATCAGTTCAATCAAAAATTGTAGGAATCAGCTGTGATAAATTACTGAGCCTAATTCCAAGAAAAGCTGACTGATGCCAATAAAGACTATAGTAAAAATACTGTTCCTGTAGTCTTGGAGAAAACATTCCACCTGGAGAAACTCTTTTAATTCCTCTTTTTTGGCTGTTTTTTTTACAGTGAGATTCTTGCGTTTTCTTCTTGCAACCATTTTTCCTTTTACTGTGAATGGGAGAAGCAAAGCTCACTTGCGCAAGGTTCCTACTCGTCATTGAAAATTACGGAATTTTAAAAGGCAATAAATCTATCACAGATCACAAATAAGGCTTTAAAGAATCTGTACTTGGTCTATGACAAGTCGAAATGTGACAGATTCTAAAAACTGCAAACGAGTCTAAATGAGTTCTTATGTAAGAAAAAAAAAGCATGTAATATCCCTTTAACATGCTGCCAAAGCAGAAACCTATTTCACCTTTGTGTAGTGTCGCAAACGTACAGAAAATAAAACCAAAAATATTGGCAAATATCTTTCCAATTTTCATTTGAGATTTAAAAAGTTTGGAGTTTTGAAATAGAATGAGTAGGAACCCTGTCTAAGGAAACTCTTTGCTAACTCAAGCTGTAAATGTGATAACAGAACCTGATGGTCCTATCTCGCCTTCACCTTTCCGTACCTTTGTAGTTTTGGACGCTAGTTTGGTATTTTAGGGGGCTTTTTCGAGGCACAAAATGAAGCCATGTGACGTTTCCTAGCAACCATCGGAAAACCTTTTGTAGCGCCTACCCAATTGGTGACTTGAAGTCCTTTCTACATTCCACCATATAGTTTGGTTACTGATATGCAGTTGTATTAAGGCAAGAAGCGTAGAGTAACAGCGTTGCCCATATCCAACCCGTTGCTGCGCACTGCATGGTCAGCTGGCTGAAAAAAGCCTTACAAGAAAGATAAACAATGTGTAGATTTACGTGCGGTCACGGATAAATATGACGGTCAATAAATGTTCTAAATGATACTTGCTGCTTTTCTGTTATCATTTAGGAGTTTTATGCCGACTCTTGTCAAATTAGGGTCATAATGGGGCGAAAATACAAAGTTATCAGGAAATGATACTTAAATCATATTTGAAAAATACTCGTAATGTGATTTATGAGTTATGGTAACATGTGGGTAGGAATTGGTGAAGGGGCGAACCGATCCGAAGCTGAATAAAAAAACCAAAAATGTTTTGTTTTTGCCAAGCGGAGAACACCAACATTCCAACTTTCCACTACCGGGATTGTTAGCGGACTTACTGGGGTAGAAACAGTTTCCATAACTACCTTAATAATTAGATTTACAAAAGAAATGAAGATCCACTGGAGTCTAAATCTGTCTGTTTAGTTGTTCTTTTTTGTAAATCACTGTATTTTTTTTTTTTGCACTCTGTGATGTTTTTGTCTTTGCTCATTTGTGTACATGTGATTTTGTCTTACCCAGTATCCGTTTGTGACATATTACATGATGGTGTCATTTTCTATTTCTAGTCAGTTTAGCATTATAGATGAGTCGTCAGACCTGTCCAGTGGCATGCAAAGGTTTAGGTAAAAACTGTTCAGCAGTTGTCATCTTTCTGAATGGTTCTGCTTTCTCTTGTCATTCTCAAATTGCACACCCTCACTTGGAGTCTCCTTGTTTTAAGCCTTTTCCTGCTACTGTATTATTTTTTTCTTTTCCTCTGGATCTGTCTGTGTCCTCGTCTGTTCCAGCCTGTTTGCAAGCTCTTCCCTTCTTGATACAACTTTGAATAAAACGTGTTACAACAAAAACAAAGTGATGTTCATGCAGAAAAGCCAGAACTGACCGAATTGTGTGGCGAAACTAGCAAGCAATTCAGCATATTTCGAAGTTGAGAAAATGACAGCAATCAGTGGTTCCTACAGATTCTGAGAGTTTGGGAGATTATGAGATCTGATATAAGTATCCAAAAATATTTCCAGACTTTATATCCACTGTCTGAAAGCATAATCCATCTCAGCTGTCCATCTAACAATCTACCCACTTGTTTCTCCATGATGTATTCAGCTCTCCATCATTCACCCATTCATTTATCCACCTGTTTGTCCATCTATAAATCTCCATATCCATTCATCAGTTTATTATTCTTCGAACTGTTTATTTCTCAGTTTCTATCCGTTTTCCCTTCTGTTCATCATCCATCCATCATTTATGCATCCATTAGTCCATTATTCACTCATCCATTTTTACATTAATCCATCCTTATGTCATTCATCTATCTCATTTATCAATTCATTTCAATATGCAGCTGTCCATTAATTAATCAATCAGTTCAACTGTTTATCCCTCAATCCTTTCCACACCATCCACCCATTCATCCTTTCTTGCATGCTTTATATTTAAAGCTTGACCACAGTAGAAATATTTGCTTATTCTTCGCTACTAAAATTTTTATTAATACGTTTACAATAGGCTAAGAAAGAACTTCAGTCCCTAGACATATATTTCTGCAGAAGAGATGAAAAAGATCAAGGAACTCTGAACAAACCATGAAAATTCCCACTAATCAAGATTAGATTTACTTGTATAATGTTAGTAAGTGGGAAGAGGAAGAAAAAATATTCTTTTTCTTCATGTGTGCAATACAGCCAGCTGTATGTTTCTTAAGATGGGAAACATGCCTCTAATTCCAATTATGTTCCGGAGCTTCCACATCATTGTAAAGAAAACTATCCTGCCATGTTGCAGATCAGTCACAAGGGGGCAGTCCTGCATAAGGCTGATATTTCCACTTGGGAGTTTTTTTTAAATTAACATAAGAAATATTTAAAGTCAATCTACTCCTGCTTTCCTAACTCGGTAACTTTGAAAAGTAAACTTTAGAGCTCAATCGGGGTTGGCTCTTCTAAACTCCCTTTTCTCTATAAAGCACTCATCACTACGTTTGTTCTCCATCATCCTCAGATTGATGTTCCGAATCAAGAGAGACTTAATAAAAGCAAGGAGGGAACTGAGTGTACCTCTCAGCTCCCCTGAGCCTGCAGAAATTCAGCTTTTCTGTTTCCTCACTGCTTCATTGATTTTCACTAACGGGGAAAACGAAAGAACGCCGCAGTCCTTCTCACTGTTGTGCTCTGGCATTTGGAGAGCTACAGCTCAAGAGAAAGGGCAACGTAATAGCCAAGGTTCCTGTAATATTATCTTCCCATTTCTTTTGATGGTGAGGTTAAACGTTACAGATTTTACACCTTCATCAAGAAGAGGGAAAAAAATGGGTGTAGGTGGTAAACAAGCTGACATAGAACCATGATTACAGGACTGTGGAAATGTATTTGTCCCCTTTTTAATGATTAACAAAATCTTTAGGTGTGTACTGGTGTTTTTCAGACATGTTCTCAATATGTGACTCAGTTCCACAATATATATATATATATATATATATATATATATATATATATATATATATGTATGGGGGGGTTCTGCAACACACACCTGGTGGAGATGTTTCCAACTGAAGTCATGCAAGATAGATAAACCTTCTGATAGATTTATTATATTGCAGCTACACCATCCAACACGTTCTGCATGGTGGCGCAGCGTAGCAGCAAGAAGAAGAGAGTTTGCGTTTGCATGTCCTCTCCTTGCATGCATGGGTTTTCTCAGGGTACTCCGACGTCCTTACCGCTGGTCAAAAAAAATATTAATGTTGAGCTAATCTCTGTAGGATGGACGGACAGTCGGACAGACAGAACATACTTTATTTCTCGACACATGAGATTCCTTTTTATCTAAATAATATACTTGTGTAAAGGTTTCCAGATATAAGATCGTATGTTTACTATCGTCGGATTGGACGGAAGCGTCTGTGAATGTTTATTTTTAAGTCTTCCTACAGTTGGATTTAGCTCTGCACTTTGACTAGGCCATTCTAACACAAGAATAGTCTTTGATCTTCCAGACCATTCCATTGTAGCTCTGCCTGTATATTTAGGTTAAATGATGATAATGTTGGGGAACTCTAACCACACATCTTCTTTCCATCTCCCCATCAACTCTGATCAACCTCCCTGTCCCGGCTAAAGACAAGCATCCCCCTAGCATTTTGCTGCCCTCACCATGTTTCCCTGTGGGGATGGTTTGCTCAGGATGATGTACAATCATGTTTCTTGTAAGCACCTCATTGCTATAAAGTTGCAACTCTCCTTCCAATAATGTCCTTTCACTATACATTTTAAATCTGCATGATTTAATTGTTCTTTTAAAATGCTAAAAACTTATATATATATCTTTCCTCTTAGGTTACATTTGTCCGAGTTGAAGCAGATCAGCATGCAGAGTAGTCATCCTAGGAGGGTTGTGTGAGTATTCGTACATTTCTAGAGTCAGCAGAGCAGTGGAGAAGTAAGGCTTTTGTCAGATTACTCTCTAACCCCCTGCAACACTGTTGACCCTTTCACTATACATCAGACAGCTTTTCCCTAATACACCAGCACCCATATATGTACACTCTCACATCTGCACAGAGAGCCTTCACACACCTCCAGTGAAGCTTGGGAGAAAACAGACACCGCAGTAGTTACTAAAAGTATGCTTCAAGAATCCATCAGATTCCCTACTGACCTATTACCACCTCTGCATATGCACACAGAGCCTCAAGCACCCCATCCATCTGGGTTGTGTCTCAGTACATAGTACATCGCTTTCTGAGGTAGAAGCACACAGTTGAACTGAGGCACACTGACACAGCTGCGATGCATAATATATGAAGGCAGATTAAAGGAACAAGTGGCCTTGTATGTAGTTCTAACTGAGACAAAGCTTTCTTGGGGTGATCCAGAGAGAATTTATGTTTCTGAAGTCCTGTTTTTTGAATGAAAAAGAAGACAAAACTTAATCACCCAACAATCTCGAACAATGATCACTGTCTTGCAATTATCCCCACTTGATTATCTTTCTAATATTACTTAAAATATAATATGACTTGTCTACCTGTCAGGTTGGGTCTTTGGCTGTCCTCTTGCCTGGCGCACCTCAAGCGTTACATTTAATGGGGGGCCTATTTCCCCTCCATCACTCCCTGCCAGTGACCCTTGCCCACTGGTGCGTCGGTGGTCAATCCGGTTCGGACCTGGTGCGTGCCTGGCCGGGCCTCGGTCGCCCGATGCACGGGGCGATGTCTTCCCTTGGTTGGTTGGGGCACCTTTTTCAGGGGTGCCAGGTATGGGATTGTTGGGTGGTGCCTGTTCGGTGGCTCGGTGGGATACGGATCCAGCGTCTCTACTCGTTCGATCACCTGTTCTGTGCGCACCGTGCATGGTCGGTTCATTGGCGGGTTGGACCGGCCCTGGCCTTTGTTGGATGCCTGGTCTCGGCGCTCTGCGTTGCGCGGGATCAGGACTCAGGAACTGGTACAACTTGGTGTCCAGGTGCTGACTGAGCTTGGCTTGGGAATGCCGTCCGTCTGCTGCGGCTATCGGTGGGGCGCCCCGACGTGGGGCAGGGGTAGGGCGCTGAGATGTTGGCGGTGGGGATTGGCCTGCGGTGGCGGGCTGCGGCCCCTGCGGTGCCGGGGGCCCCTCGTCGGCCGGTGACTTGTCGGATCCCTGCCGGGGGGTGGGGCGCCCCTGGGCCCCAGCTCTCCCGGTCCATGGACCGGCCCGCCCTGGCGCGGCTGGTTGCCGGCGGGGCCCGTGGGCTCGTCACTGCTGCCCCCCGGGCCCCTGCATTGTAGCCGCTGGACGTTCCCCTGGGGTTCTCCTCTGCTCCTCTCTTGGGGGATGCGGTCGGCCCCGCCCTGGTCCGCCTGGGGGTCTGGGGGTCCTTTGGACGTCTTGGCTCTGATCTCCTTCATGTCTGCATCGATTCCTGGGAGACGGATTGATGCCAGCTCACACCAGCTATCGAACACTCTTATGGAGAAACCTTATATGCACCAGAATCCTCACACACACACATAGATGTGGGGTCTCTGGTGTTTACAGATATATTCTTGGGCTGAGGTTATCATTACTAGATCTTGATTAATCGGTACCATGAGTTTTTATGTGACATTGTTGTATTTTTATATCCATTTTTGTGTGATGTGGTTGTTTAGTTCTTAGTTCACGATGTTTGGTTTGTTTAGTCGATGTTTCTTTTTCTGTTTTTTGTTTGTTTTGTTTTTTCCCTTCTCTTTGCCGTCCTGTGGGTATGGAGGCAGACTTCAATGTTTTCCTGGGTTTTCTTTGTTCCCTTTCCTCTCTTATATTTTCAACTCTCCCTCTGTTGACTTTTTGTTTCCTACCTCTCTTCTTCATCTTCTATCTTTCTTCCTCTTAATTTTCCGTCTCCGTGTCCATAACATAAGAAAATAAAAACCCCAGTAATTCATAATAAAGATTTTTCACACATACAGTGGCTTTCAAAAGTATTCGGCCCCCTTAAATCTTTACACATTTTGTCACATTACAGCCACAAACATGAATCAGTTTTATTGGAATTCCACGTGAAAGACCAATACAAAGTGGTGTACACGTGAGAAGTGGAACGAATATCATACATGATTCCAAACATTTTTTACAAATCAATAACTGAAAAGTGGGGTGTGCGTAATTATTTAGCCCCCTGAGTCAATAGTTTGCAGAACCACCTTTTGCTGCAATCACAGCTGCCAGTCTTTTAGGGTATGTCTCTACCAGCTTTGCACATCTAGAGACTGAAATTCTTGCCCATTCTTCTTTGCCAAACAGCTCCAGCTCAGTCAGATTAGATGGACAGCGTTTGTGAACAGCAGTTTTCAGATCTTGCCACAGATTCTCGATTGGATTTAGATCTGGACTTTGACTGGGCCATTCTAACACATGGATATGTTTTGTTTTAAACCATTCCATGGTTGCCCTGGCTTTATGTTTAGGGTCGTTGTCCTGCTGGAAGGCGAACCTCCGCCCCAGTCTCAAGTCTTTTGCAGACTCCAAGAGGTTTTCTTCCAAGATTGCCCTGTATTTGGCTCCATCCATCTTCCCATCAACCCTGACCAGCTTCCCTGTCCCTGCTGAAGAGAAGCACCCCCAGAGCATGATGCTGCCACCACCATATTTGACAGTGGGGATGGTGTGTTCAGAGTGATGTGCAGTGTTAGTTTTCCGCCACACATAGCGTTTTCCATTTTGGCCAAAAAGTTTCATTTTGGTCTCATCTGACCAGAGCACCTTCTTCCACATGTTTGCTGTGTCCCCCACATGGCTTGTGGCAAACTGCAAACACGACTTCTTATGGTTTTCTTTTAACAATGGCTTTCTTCTTGCCACTCTTCCATAAAGACCAACTTTGTGCAGTGCACCACTAATAGTTGTCCTATGGACAGATTCCCCCACCTGAGCTGTAGATCTCTGCAGCTCGTCCAGAGTCACCATGGGCCTCTTGGCTGCATTTCTGATCAGCGCTCTCCTTGTTCGGCCTGTGAGTTTAGGTGGACGGCCTTGTCTTGGTAGGTTTACAGTTGTGCCATACTCCTTCCATTTCTGAATGATCACTTGAACAGCGCTCCATGGGATGTTCAAGGCTTGGGAAATCTTTTTGTAGCCTAAGCCTGCTTTCAATTTCTCAATAACTTTATCCCTGACCTGTCTGGTGTGTTCTTTGGACTTCATGGTGTTGCTGCTCCCAACATTCTCTTAGACAACCTCTGAGGCCGTCACAGGGCAGCTGTATTTGTACTGACATTAGATTACACACAGGTGCACTTTATTTAGTCATTAGCACTCATCAGGCAATGTCTATGGGCAACTGACTGAACTCAGACCAAAGGGGGCTGAATAATTACGCACACCCCACTTTTCAGTTATTTATTTGTAAAAAATGTTTGGAATCATGTATGATTTTCGTTCCACTTCTCACGTGTACACCACTTTGTATTGGTCTTTCACGTGGAATTCCAATAAAATTGATTCATGTTTGTGGCTGTAATGTGACAAAATGTGGAAAAGTTCAAGGGGGCCGAATACTTTTGCAAGCCACTGTATATTAAGTGGAGTACTATAGCAAAAGCTGTAGTGCTCCACTTGTGAAGGCAAATCTGTTGGGCTTCTACTTGGTACTCAGACACCAATTCTGAGCTCCACACTGCCAAACAGGACACGTAAAAAAAAAGAAAAAAAAAGACTTTAAAAAAAACAGAGTAAAGATGTAGTTTGGCTGTGATCTGTTTGCTGTTGAACACTTTTTAGTTTCAGTCACAGTTGCTGCCTCGATAAGTCTTTCAACAAAGAACAAGCAGGTACTTGTGGAAACAGATGGAGCAGCAGACGACGCCATATGTTAACGCAACGTAAATGGAGATCTAAATGACTTCAGTCTCTATTTGTGGAAAATGTGGAGGGGAAATGACTACATTATTCAATTTCTAAAATGTAACCTGATTTGTTAAGTTTAATATGATCGAGGAGATCGGGGAGTGCAGCGATGACATGGCTGAGACTTGTTGCAGGACACTGACAAGGGTTACAATGTTTCCCTCCATGTTTTGGGGTGAGATGTTGGAGGAGTGTGTGGCCGTAAAACCTCTCTAGGGTGTCCATCTTTGTTCTGTTGAGAGCCTGGCTCTTTTTTCATAAAGAAAAGAAAAACTAACAAACTAAACAGACGTCTCTTATGAGAGTTCATGTTTGCTAAGATAACATTGTATTCCATCCATCCATCCATCCATCCATCCATCCATCCACTTGGGCCAACT
Organism: Valencia hispanica; assembly: GCA_963556495.2. Lineage (NCBI taxonomy): Eukaryota > Metazoa > Chordata > Actinopteri > Cyprinodontiformes > Valenciidae > Valencia > Valencia hispanica. The sequence continues at coordinate 24,662,241 of OY747722.1, forward strand.
CCTCTGGGGAATCCCAAGGCCTTCCCAGGCCAGCTGAGAAACGACAGATGGCTCCTGGATGACTGAGGTTCTCACCCGATCTCTAAGGAAGAGCCCAGACACCCTGCAGAGGAAACTACTTTCAGCCGCTTGTATCCGTGATCTTGTTCTTTCGGTCACTACCCAGAGCTTGTGACCGTTGATGTGGATAGGAACGTAGAACGACGGGTAAATTCTTCACCAAGACAAACCGGTACACCGCTCGCATCACTGCAGATGCTAACCCACCAATCCGCCTATCAATCTCCTGTTCCATTTTTCCCTCATTCGTGAACAAGAACCCCAGATTGTTAAACTCCTCTACTTAGGGCAGGGCCTCGTCCCAGACGCAGGGAGAAGGCACAAGACCATGGTGTCCGATTTGGAAGTGCTGATTCTCATCCCAGCCGCTTCACATTGCGAACTGCTCCAGCGAAAACCGTAGATCCTGTCCTGATGAAGCCAACACGACCACATCATCTGCAAAAAGCAGACCCGATCCCTAGGCCACCAAAATGGATCCCTTCAACACCTTGGCTGCGCCTAGAAATCCTGTCCATAACGGTTGTGAACAGAACCGGTGACCGGAGACAACCTTGGTGGAGTCCAACTTTCCCAGGAAATAAGCTCCACTTACTTCAGGCAAGGCGAACCAAGCTCTGACACGGTCGTACAGGGACCTAACAGCACTTATCAAGGCCTGGTACCCCATACTCCCAGAGTACCTTTATGAATATGTTAAGTTTAAGTTGTTTTAAATAGCTTTGTTCTATGCCATAAAATGTAAACAAATCACATTGAAGTTTACGGCTATGAGGGACATCTTTCTTCATTCACAAACATCTGAAGTTGCTGTGTTTGTTAAACATGGAAGCCTTATCTCAGCGATGAACGAATTGCATGTTGGGACAGAAAGAAGGCAGTAAACGTGGGCAACCGCTGCATTGTGTTAGAAGAAATGAAAATTCACTTGAACGGAGCAGAGTTAAACAAACGGTGTGATATTACTCCTGCAGCTCATAATAAAAATAGAACTCTCATTTTCATCTCATATTTTCTATATTATATATATATATATATATATATATATATATATATATATATATATATATATATATATATATATATATATTACATGTACATAGCTGCTAATGTACATCTTAGGCTGAGAGCGAGCATATGTGCCGTCTCCCTGAGCACTCCTCAAAGCAATCACAGCATATATGCAAATGTTCTATTTCAGTGAGAGCGGTGGGAGTTCAGTGGGCGGAGTGGTCAAAAACATGTGCTTAATTTGATTTATTATAACGTGATTAGAACCTTAATTATACGACTTCCCCACAATCATTTTAGAGAGCCGTCTAGAAGAGTTTGAAGTCCTGCGAAGGACGCGTGGGAGCACGTTTGGTGGTAACAGTGCTACCTTTAGGTTTTCAAAAAACAAACAACTTTGCTCTGTGTTGCACCAGCCTCCTCGCTTATCATATTTTTGTGAGGATTTTAGTAAAATATTCAAGACCCAAGTAGAGCTATGTCTTTGTGGCAGGTTGCTAAGTTACGCACCGTGTCAGGAAGTGACACGCATAATTACAACGCTGGCTGACAGACATCGAGCAGAGTGTTCATTAGACTTACTCAAACATTAAGGCGTCAAGTCTTTTTAGGGATGAAAACCTGACACAAGCTTTTGTATCAGCTGATTTACCAGATTGTAATTTTGGCCAATGAGCACCTTGAATTGGGAGGGGGAAAAAGTCTGTGTAGGATCTGACGTAAAAATTTAAACTGAAGTCTATTTAACACCCAATCAGAGTTTTAAATAGACTCATTTCCTTCTGTAAATTATTATTTGAGCTTTTTTAAAGCACCACATTATGTTATTTTTCCCTCGGTTGTGTAAATGTGGTCCATGTTGTTTCTCTCTCCATCGGCCAGCTTTGATTGACAGAGATATTAGCGCCTTTTCCTCTCGCTCCCTGCCTAGTTTCAAACCTCAATCAATCTCTCCATCTTCTCCTTCTACCTCAGGGGCCATGGGAGAATGAAGCTATTTATAGCAACTCAAGGCGTTCACATAGAGGCATTCAAGGGCTCTCCCTGTAAGAAAACAAGTCTCATTTGAACTACCATGAAATGCTTCCCTGTAATTTGTTTTCCACCAACACGGTTCTTAAAATGTTCTCCAAAGCCCCCACCTAGCTGCCGTCTGTACCTGCTTCGCACATCCAGAGATTGAGAAATGTTGCCCATTTTTCTTTGGAAGATAGCTCAAGACAGGTCAGAGTGCATAAAGAGCTTCTGTGAACAATTTCCCAAGTCATGCCATGAATTCTCAGTTGGATTTATGTCTAGACTTTGACTAGGCCAAACCTGAAAATGCTGTGATCTAAACTATTCTATTGTAGATCTAGCTGTATTATTATTTAGGGCTGATGACTTGTTAGAAGGTGAACCTCTAACCCAATCTCAAACCTTTTGCAGCTTCAAACCTTCCCCCCCCCCCCCCCCCCCAGACTCTACATCCATCTTTCCACCAGTTGAGCAGCTCTTCTGTCCATGCTGAAGAAAGGCCTCCCCACAGCATGTTGCTTCCACCGCCGTGTTCAGATTGATGTGGGAAACAGTGTTTCTTTGTTGCATGTAGGTGAAAAAAAAGTTTTGGTCTTGTTTTGTTAGAGCACCCTTTCCCACATGTTTGATGTGTCAAGTACACGCCCTGTAGAAAAACCTAATCTGGACTTTTCATGGCTTTCTACAATAACTTCCCTTTTTGCCGCTCTTCCATGAAGAGTGTAAAACAAATAGTATTCATGTTGAGATAAGGTTTTACATTCTAACTCCACTTTAAGATTTTCCACAACTTTCTCTCTCACACGTCTGCTATGTTTACATAGTGTTCATGACGCTCTTTGTTTCGCTAATGTTTCACTAAGGCCTTCACAGAATGGATCTCCACTGACATTAAATCATATAAAAGTCCGCCGCTGTACTGTGAAAGAAAATGTGGGAACCTTTCAACTTTAGCCACCTTATTATTAGAAAAACAAAAAGGATTTGCAGCCAAATTAGTTTGTGTAAGTCTGAATTATTGTCATATATTTGTTATCTTTCCACACCAAATGTTCAATATGTGGGTCTTGTTTTGCTGCTGATCTTGGCTGCAAAGCAAAAGTGTGATATTTGCAGCCAGGCTTTAGTTCCAATTACAGGGAAACATAAATAAACCAAAACAACAATCACTTTAATCACATACATAGTAACTTAAATGTTCCTTCCTGTCTTTCCAATATTTCCAAGATATTTCCAAGGAGGATTAGATATATTTCATGCTTCAAGATTGTACCCTTATTTTGAAACTGTCTTCCTTCTGTTTGTGTATCTTTGACATTTTTTTGAGATGATTATTTTAGTGAGTTAAAATCTGATGACACTCTTGTGTGCATATAAGGAAAGATTAAAATTCAATAACATACAGTGGCCCCCCGATATTTGTGCTGGTGAGCGACCATAACTGTCCACGTATAGCTAAAATCCGCAAATACTTGAGACCCCCTCTAAAAACTCTTATAACTGCCTATTGTAGTAGTTTTAACACCAAAAATACCTTTATCTGCATTGACACTCAGAGTGGAAAACATCTTCGCACTACAGCAGAAGCTAAGGTCTAGTCTCCTTATCTCTACTTTGATAATAATATATATAAAACATATATATAAAACAATAAATGGTGCTCCTGGATTGGCTGCTTTGCTAACGACAGCCAATAGTATGTCAAGTAGCAATTAAAATGATAGATTTCAGCTTCCCAAGCTGCATTTTCTTTTTAATATTTTAGCTACGCTCTTAGAAAAAATCCGCAAACGGCAAATTTTCAATAAGTAATTTGGAGTTACGCTTCACAGAAACTCAAGACGATTGCATCGACTCCCTGACTTTGCTGCAATACCACCTACTAGGCCTCATGTGGCCACAGTGGAATGAAATGAAGAAACTTGCATTTAAAATGCACTTTATATTATCTGAAGCCATCAAGCCATAGACCTAACCTATTCTATGGGGTGGGATGGATGTGTTCATCCATTTTGATGTTGGGATATCATTAGCCTGTCTGGTCAGTTGTTGTTCTCCATGATGAAGGATGTATTCAGTTTTTTTCATTTCTCTAATTTAAATTGACCATGGTAAAATACAGATTTCTGGATGATTTAGACAAAAACAATAAAACTCAAACATTTTTTACCTTTTTAACAGCCGGTCTCATGTTCTCTGTGTTTACATCTTGAAAACAGTAGAAATGATGAAATGTAACTAACACATTTTCTACAATAATAAAACGCTGCATAAAATAACAAAAAGGTGACTTAATTTGAGCTAAAGTGGACATTTGTTTCTATTACCAATATCTTATTTTACACGCCACTTGTCAAATTGTAGGAGAGGTGTGATCTGAATTCACTTCATGCATCAATGATTTCAGGCTGGATTTTTATCAGGCCAAATATGAAGCCAGCTAAAGCGAATTTATTTTGCAAATGAATGCTAATACGGCTCCTTAATGAGGCAAATTCATCAGCCAATTTTGTCTGCTATCCAAACATAAGAGTGCATTCGCACGAAGAGGGGGAAAAAAAATGCAGAGAAGTCCAACACCTGACATCTATCTAAAATACTCGAGAGGACTGACGTTGATTGAGTGGGGGCGTCTGGGAATAGCAGGGGCGCTGCTGAAAGCGCTTGATTATATCTGTCACCAGCTTGCTTTATTATTAGGATGATAATGACATACTACAGAGCACGGCTCACTTTAATTTGGCCAACAGGACCAGCTCCTTTGGAATGTAACTCAGCAATGTCAACAATGCAGAGAAGCAGGAGGGCGAGTAAAATATATTGTCATTTTCAGTTTCAATGACATTCTCCATGCTGCTTTTTGAAGTGATAAATGAGTAATAAGCCTATGTGTATGCATAACAAGCTGATGACAAAATGACATCTCTAATGTGGACAGCCAGCCAACACAAGGAACGTGACAAAGCATTGCTTGTTATGAAGCTAGAAACAAATGTGAGTGGGAGTTGAAGAAATACCACTAATTGGGACCTTCAGGAATATTGCAATAGAATGTTAATAAAGTTACCATGCAAACAGATGCTCATACGCATAACTGAAGCTGAACGCCAATGTAGAAACTGTTTTAATTGCAAGAAATATGCAAAGTTTTATTAGGTAAATTAAATATGGGACCGGGAGAAAACTGCCAGGGAAATTTGCAATTAGAGGTGAGAAAACGGGCAGATTGTTTTTAAAACCTTTGCTGTAGTGCGATATGAAGTATATTGTTCTGTTGTCTTTGAGGAAAAAAAGAGAACTGAGATAAAACATGTTTTCTGACCTTATAACCACTCTGAATTGGATTATGATGACACCACCAGTTTGGTACTCTATACTGAAGAAACGGCTGTTATTGGTGGTCAGTTTTTACCCTTATAACCCCACAACATTGTGTATATTAGAGACGGCAATGACCTCCACGACGAAAGTCTGAACCAGTTGGATATTGTTTCATGTCAGCAGGGGGCGGCGCTGTAAAATCAAACGTGACAGACCTCACAAATAAGTAGTTACTTAAGGAAGACGCAAAAAAAGGCTCACAAATTAAATAGGTTCTTTTTTTTTTGCATCCATGTATTTAATCTTTTTTCCTTGAGCACTGTAAGGATGCAAGTCCTCAACTTCTTTAGTATATTCAATTACTTCACCTCCCTCCACAGCGTTGGTTCCATGGTCACTGGATCTCATATGACTCAGCCGTTCCCTTTCTAAGAGACATCCAGGGGCTTTGCCACTAGCATTATATGCACTTTATGTTTTTTTTAAATGACATCATGTGCCTACCTCAATGCAAACCCTCCCTTCTCAGATGAATCAAAAAGTTTCCCAAATTTTATACAACTTTTGCATCTTTATGGAGAAATTCAAATCTTGGCACCAGCCAAACTATCTCCCACTGCTTAGATGTTGGGGGTGTCATAGAAATCTGACAAAAACAATTCGGATTGGGAAAATGAATCTCAGTGCCTGTAAAGTTCTTGCTGAGCTTTCTTAATGGTAATGAAGAACTTCATCAACCCCCATCAGATAATAATTCCATATTTGTGTATTACTGCCTGACGGGGCGTCAAATTGCATGAATCGGGCACAAAAACGGAGAAGTATACATTTCTTAAAATACATTGGAAATTGTTGCAAAACTAAAGCACAAAAAAATCTGACAACACCATAAAGGTTGACGACCATGTGATGTGTTATCTACTGTATGTGTGTGTTAGTTTAAATAGATTTGAACTAGGAAGAGATAAACCAAAAGTGGTAAAAGTTATTCACTGAACTCTTAAGGATTACTAAAAAGGCAAAGCAAATTGAGTTTAGTATGAATATTTATTTAAAAATACATAGTTCAATACAGAAATAGTTATCTATGTATTATCAGACAATCAGTACTTCGCCATGCTTTATCTGATCAATCACGGGTTCAGAAAAGGTACAAGATATATAGATTTTATCCCAGAATTGAACTTTGTGCGAAGAAAACACAAGAAAGCAATAGAAACACTGACACAAAATAGATACGGATCAAATCGTTTCAATAAAACAGTTTTCCAAAGAAGGCATCGCACAATTCCAAGAAAGTCAGTGAAAGATTTAAGGCCATTTTGTACAGTTATTCCTTCATATAGATAATCTGCAAATTTCAAAACACTCAGTTTTCAACAAAAGGAACTGCTGCATCCCTTGTAAAACTGTACATGCAAACATAGTGCACGTCGTTAAGATATGACAAGCATACAACATATTTGGAAATCTTTAGTAAACAAAAATCTTACGTGTGTTAACCCCTCACTTGGTCTAATAAAAAACTCCTATAAATGTTCCTCATACACACCCGCATACACAGTAATTTACATGCACGCACACAAGCACTTCCATAAACACACTTCTGGCTTCATGTAGAGGCAGATTTAATGAGCTGTGGCACCATGAATAAAAAATATATATATGTTGGCGCATCCAAGAAAAACCAAGAGGAATTAACTTGCAGCACAGAAAATATGAACAAATTAAGTAAAAGGAACTGAAAGCCGAAGAGATTGGCCTTACATGAGAAACATTTAAATCTCAGTTCTGATAATCAGTGGTAAAACATTTAGATCTTTAAAATATCAACTCATGTTGAGTTGATATTTTAGATAATTATTTTCTTAATTTTATATAATTAATGGATGTATTTAATTTGACTGAGGATTGCTTGCTTATTTGCCTTTGTAGAAATTAAGATCTTTAGTAGTTAAATATCTTGCAGCATGTTTGAGATACTCAACACTTACCGTCCTGCTACTAAATTACAGAGAATCCTGAAACCAAGCGACAGCCAGAGTACATTTAAATGGCCTGCTTAATGTTTTAAATGAGTATCCTGATTATTAAAACAAGTGTTTGTATTCTTCATAACTAAAGGTTAGCTTTGAAAACTGTATCCCAGAAGCGAACAAACTTTTGCCAAGTGGGCAAAAGTTGCCAAGTTGTCATAGACCTCCAAAAATAATTTCTTTTTTTATGTGAGAAACACACAAAAAACTAAGTGGATTTGCATTAGAATGCCCTGTTTTGTATGCCAGTTGTATACTGGGACTAATGTTATATGCCAGGACGTATTTAAATTGGCTGTGAAGTCACCATCTCACTTTTCCCCCATAAACAATGGCTGCCTGACCATCTTGGGATGATAGCTCAATGTTGCCTACTCATTCCTTGAGTACTCCTACGTGGAAAAATAATTATTTGATGAAAAAATAGAGAAACAGGTCTGACTGCTTGGCTGTAGGAATCATTCAAAGAATGAAGTCTCGCAATGTCAATTTTTCAACACGCTCAAACATTTTGTGGGAGCTTGGCTTAGCTGGATATCAAATCAAGTGCATTACGGTATCTGTTGCAAAAGAAGGCGATTCTAGGATGTTAATTACTTAAAGCGGTGCATATTCCTATTTCAGCGTTTTCCAAAGTTAGGGTCAGAACCCCAAAGGGAGGTTATGTGAGAGACAAGAGGCCTCGGGATAGTCTTCATAAATCAAAATGAATCCCAAAAATGGCATTGGTGAAGCTAATTAATACTTAAAATGTTAGAAGAGATGAAAACAGTCGTTACAAATAGAGAAAAACAATATTCTGACTGCTGATGCTTTTTACCCGTTTCACTGACTTAGCCCTACTTACTAGGCTTATAATCAGGTCATGATTTTTTGGGTCGGAACCTTAAACTTTGAGGAGCCAATATCCAACACCACTGAAATTAAAGGAGGATGTGCAACTTTGTGGCAACAGTACAAAAAGCATGTGGCTAAAGGTGGACTTGAGTTGCTTATTTGGCATCAATGAAATACCTGAACTCTACCCAGTACAGTTTTAAATGGCAAGTAGCTAATGTTATATAATGTGAACATCAGAAACATTTTCGCCCATCCAATCAATAAAGCCAGTGGTAAATCCCACAGTGCAGGATCAGTTTCTAGTTTTGCGCATGTGTTTAACACTACATCTGCTGCAGTAATGAGCTCCTCATTTTGACCTCCTGTCCTAATGATGTGTCCAGCTAAGCTTTGAACACAGCAGCTATGCTAAGCTGCCAAACACACATTCACACAGTTGTTTAAGCCAGACTTCTACAGTGAACATGCATACAAACCAGAGAGAAAACTGTTAAATATGTTTGGGATTCAGAGGGAACCATTATAGGTCCGGTCAAAAAGGTCTCAAGTCTTTTTTTTTTTTGTGAATACGACCAAAATACTGTTGTGTAAAATCAGTTTTTAAAGCCTAAAAGACTAAATTTATCCAAAACATTTGAATAGGCGTTTTATCCTACGTTTCTCATTTAAACTTTATGTTGATATATATTAATTGTCTAGCTTATAAAAGAATAATATCCAGTAACATCTAAAATGTTAAGACCTGGGTAGATAGATATTACTGCAATAACCTTTTTATAATTTAAGTGCTGCTATGTTATTTCACTCAATCTTTCATTCTCATCCATCACTGGCACCCTATTCACGACAGCACTGATCAGACCACATCCAACCCACATTCACAACAAAAATAGAAGACATCAGTGTTAATTCATCGGATGTTGTCGGTGGATAACAGAACACAAAGCATGGCACGTATGAATACAAATATTAAAACTTGTGTACAAATTTGTATCAAAGCTATAGGTGCAATCAAAATTTGCAAAAGCACGTTCATGCTCGCCAACACTCCAAAAAGCCCAAAAAAACAAACAAAAAACACACAATGGGATAATTGAGTTTTTCTATGCATTTTTGACCACTGGGCTCTTGTTGCTCAAACAGCATTTAGCTTGAGAGCAGCTGCTGAGGTGTTAAAACATGGAGGGAGGAATGCGGTGCAGGGACACAATATCATGAAACCCCCCCTGGCATCTATTACCAAGGTAGTTTGGAGGAAAATGACACACGAATATGACGATAGTAGCTACATTTCCATTCAACAGTCAATAATGCTACATACAATTATAAGTTGCTCAAAAATGTTTAAGTGCAGTAAATCTTTACTAGTTTGTAAAAATTGGACTTGGGGCAAAAAAGGTTAATGTTGGGTATAACAAAACTAAGAATTTACTACAGACTATGCAAGCAGCTTTGTTTAGTTTGGCTATGGAAGGAATGCTAGCTCAAAAGAAACAGCTAATGAGATGATAAAAATAATGATTCTCCAATGTGTTTTTTTTAGAATAATGCTCCTAAATTCCTACAAAGCCTGGACATAAAACAGCTACAATTAGCTTTAGAACAAAAACCTTAAGGATACCTAGATGCGGAATGACTCGCAGGTTCAGACGTCAACAGCGTCTCCATAATTCAGTTCACTGCGCTTTTGAGTGTCGTGCATGTTTTGGTGGGGGTTAGAGCTAATTATTTTATTTCCTTTATAATTTTGGAAACTTCCACATTCAACTTTTCGAAAAAACAAGATGTGTTTAAAAAAAAAAGACATTATAATTCAGAGGTTTCACTTGTATTTTGTCAAATCAAATATGTCATATAAATACTAACACTAATAATAATTTTACGAGCTATTTTGACTACGTGCTTTAATTCTACACTATAATACTTTCTAATACTAAAAAGGGAAAACATGGGAAGACTGGATGGGATTGCCATAAATTAATTATTATCCTTTTTTATTGTACAAACCTTTCAATTATCAAAGTGGTTTTCTAAAATGCCTGCCACTAAAAATTACGTCGCTTTTAGAGCATTTTTGTCATGTATTGGTCAACAAAAAACAAAAAGCTTCAAAGTTGAGAATCATTTACTTCATAAAGAAAGTGAACCACTAAATTTTGGCAATGTATTTTAAACCTTAAGCTTCTTCAATCACTTTAAAGTTCTCCTGGTCTGCTAAAATTCTTTTAATAGCAGCAGTGTATCCTTCCAATATGGCCGATATCCTTCCAATCAGGCTATATCTTTTGATGTCTAGGTTAAAAAACTGAGTACACTTGCTTTGCTGCATTCATGAAGACATTTTAACACTAATATTAAATAGAACAGCTTTCTGGGTGGCGATGTGGTAGATTTCCATTATAATGGAAGGATAGCATTTGGTTAGCATGAAATGCAACTGATTATTCTAATCAAACAGTTGGTAATGGGATTGTAATTTGAGCCTTTTTCGAGTGGAGTCAATGTAAAAGGTTGCCCCTTGTGTTGTATTCACAACCTAGGTGTGTGTTGTAAGGGTTTAAATGGTGAACAAAACTTCACAAGTTATAATCACAACCTTATAAACCTTCCTTTAAAGTTTGAAGATGGGAGAAGTTGCACGTCAAATCGCGGAGTCCACAAGACTAAAACTACAAAACACATTAGGGAATCATGTGTGCGGTTGATAACTCGCATGGGGGTTTAAACATTTTTGAGACACTGAAATAAGCAAATACCTCAAGATGTAGTAAAAGTATAATACGAATGTGTAAAGCGAGGTAAAAAATGAAAAATAAGTTGGATGGAAACAGAGCTACTAAATGTGAGAGGCATAAAGGAAGAGAAATGATGTAAGAGACAGGAATTTACCTCCCACAAACACATGTATGGATTAAAGAGGTAGTGCAGGATCACTGTCTGCATGCACTTGACTGAGGCTACACGCATGCAAAAGGTTAATACAAACACCAGAATACAGTACAGTACGGTACAGCACGGTACGGTACAGTACAGAAGGGCTACCAGGACCTGCACTGCAACTACCTGACATAATGCCAGGAGAAGAGAAAGTATTACAACCTTCATGGTGAATCTATATGTATAGAAAAGTATCAACAGTAAAAATCCTTGCTAGCATGTACTGTAAACAATGAGTCTGTGAGAGAAAAGAGAAAGAGAAGATACATATTTCAAGTTTTTCTTTTTTGTTTTACACAAGATCGAGTGATTTTTTTTCGCTGTCTGGTGACATTCTCTTTACAATTCCACCCCCCAAAAAATCCAAGTCATTCACTTCTTCTTGTCTTTACTCTTTTCTCCGCACAATTTGAATCTATCAGCTCTCTTCAAAGCATTTCTAGGTTTCACTCACACTCACACATAAACAATAGAAGAAACGGAATAAACATCCAATCAAAATCCAGACATTTATAGGAATGCTTGATAGTGGAAGTAAACAGACTCTTGCTGCGTTTTCCTTCTAAAGCACCTCTTTCCTGACCTGACGTGCAGCTTCCTGACCATGAGAAAAACCTCTGTCATCCATGACGGCAAAGCATGGAGAGCGGCTTTAAGGAGACGGAAGTATTTTGCGCGTTAAGTTCTGAGAACAGCTGACTGTAAGACTTCACATTTTTACAGCTCACTCTTTATATCTGGGTTTGAACGGGCTGCCCTGGCGGTGTGTAGGGAGGTGGCGCCGGCGAGGGCTTTATCCCCCGGGTCCGCATGTAGGAAAGGAACTGGTCTGGGATCTCAGCCAGGACGTCTTTCGCAAGCCGGGCCATGCTTAAAATGTGGTTCCCGCTTCTGTCGATGTAGTCTCTAAAAGGAACAAACTGAAAGGGAAAAAATGAACAAAAAATTGCTTTAAAGACCCATTCTGAATTCCTCAAACTTTCAACAACATTAATAGCAACTCAAAGTCAAGCTCCAATTTGTTAGCATCTCTTGCTAGTGTACTGTATACAAGGTCCTGCAAAAGTAGTCGGAATCCTTGATCTTTTTCGTATCCTCCGTTTTGACTTCTAACAGAACGCCGTTCTGTCCATCATCCAACAATAGGAAGAGGACGACACCACTGTGAACCAACAAAGACATGGCCGTCCACAAACCCCTACTTTCCACCGGACGCGTAAGCGGGGCGTAACGTCTGCTAAGCGTAATACGCAGCTGATAGCCGCCGTTAAAGTCAATTGGTCCGTTTCCACCGGACCCGAAGCAGCATGAATCGGACGCGTCTCAGAAGCGTTGTGTCGCCACCCTCTGCTAAATATATGCGGTGGGTCTATTTTTTTAGGCGCTACGCTTTTAAAACGCGTAAAGAGCAGCAGTGTAGATGGGATCAGACAGGAAATTAGACATGTGAGCATTTTAAAGATCCTGGAAAATTTCATAATAAAAGACAGGTGATGATTTCAGATTGCTTAACCATGTAAAAACAAAGCAAAACATCATTACCTGTGACACTAGGGTTGAAGTCAGTCGGTCTGTGAGACTAATTTGTTGGATTTTTTCATGGACAACGAGAATTTAATACCTGAAGTGGAGAATCACCCAGTTTATATGATACCAGTAATCATTTTTACAAGGGCAACATGAAAGAAGAGAAAACATGGACAGAAATATCTGCAGTTTTGGGAGTGGATGGTAAGTTTATGATACTTATTAACACATAATACATGTTTTTATTCTTGTACATTACCTTTTAAGTAATGCAATTGCAATTCTCCTGTGATTTCGTGATCCCAGCTGGGTGGAACACTTTCGCGAGTGATACGAGTCTAAAACGTTACGCGCCGTTTACGCTTCCGGTGGAAAGCAGGGGTTAGGAGAGACAGTTTAGCCTGGAAAGGTGGCAAGAAGAAAACAAATCTTCCCTGCTAAATCAAAAGCTGCCAAATATAATGTTATAAGTATAGTTGTCTAGTGAGCTGCAGGTGGTAAAAGTGAAACAGAAAAACATGTATGCAAGTTAATTATATCATAATTATTAAAACCTTGTTACACAAAATATAAAGTGAAAACAAAGACTTAGCAACAGAGGTGTGTATTTCCAATAATCTAACCCAGATTGTAACTTCACCTCAGGACAGGCTTTGGTGTGAAATAGTCTAGACAAGATCATGAGATTTTCATTGTAATTCTCTGAAACTTTACTGCACATCTACTGTATCATTGTTTACTTGCAGCTCACTTTCTAAGACTGGTGCCAACACAGGATTACCAGCAAGATAAAAAAAAGTTCTCTAATGACACATATCACATTTCAAAATTTCAAATTCTATTTTATGTTTTCACCTGCAGTAACAAGATCCTGTATGCAGTCAACTTTTCACAGGGATTTTTCGTGCTGCTCATGCCTCACCATGTCATTAACCATGTTATTAACTTTGTTATTAACTTGAGAGTCTACAGGTTGAGCTGGAGCAATACTCCACGGGTGAAACGTAATTTTTCTTTTTTTTTTTGCTGTATGAAGAAACTGTGTATGTGTGCAGATCCGCTTATTAAAAAGCCAGCTAATGAGCATCAGTGTGGCTGTACAGGAGGGTGCTGGGCAGCACGGTATGACAGTGGTGACATGAAGTTCATTGGTTTGCCTTCACCGAGTCACAGTCAAACAAACAGCTCAGTATGATTGCATTTCTTTTCTTTCCAGTGATGCCAGGACATAGCATGAATCTGAGTAGTGTTATTAGTGATGTTTTCCACAGCAGCTGCACTAAAAGGAATATGGATAAAAGGAAGGAGCGAATAAAAGGCTGTTAAAACAAGGAAAGGATTAATTAAATGAATGCTAAAATATAAATGTTAAAGTCTGAAGGAGCCAAAATGCCTTGTTGGCTTTTCGAGCATGAAATTAGAAAGGGGATTAGAGCTGAAGGTCTCTATTCGTCTACTTTAATGAGAAGGGGGCAAGAGGTCGCTCCTCCTGGCAGGGGTGGGGGTAGGGGTGTGCCATCTTGGGTGCCTCATGATTTCGATTCGATTACGATTTGGGTGCTACGATTCGATTATAAAGCAATTATTTTTGTTGTATATTTTTTAGGTTTTTTTTCTTAATTCCTTCCATGGCTACTTTCTACTCTTAAATTCATTCAATTTTCATTAATTTAAGTATCCAAACCAATTGATGTCCTGTCTTTTGTTCATGTCAAACCACAAATAAAACACATGTAAAAAATATGTTTCATAATCATAACAAGGTCATATTTTCACTGAAGGTGAAATAAATGTGTGTTGCCAATTTGAATATAATATAGGGTGACCCTATTTTGATTTCCATAATAAAGGAAACTTGGTCCAATCCTTAAACACATCAATCACATTCTGTTTACTTAAAGAAGACTTGATTTTAGCATATTTAATGTGTCTCTGCTCTATGTGGTTGGAAAGAACAATTAAACTTCAGATCAGCTTTTACAAGTCAACCATTACAGAAATGACTTTGAAATCTAAATAGAAATATTTAATCTTCTATATTAGAAAATAAACCTATATACAAACTATAACAATAAGAGCTCACTTTCTAAGTCATACAGGACACAAATTATACAAAAATCTGAAATTATATTCTGAGAAAATGAGTATTGTTTTTCAAAGTAATAGAATATAAAAAGCAGCATTTTTCCAAAGACTCTTAAAGTCTATACTCCAGTCTTTGTTTTTTGTCCGCTGAATATAGAACTCGTTGTACAGCCTTTTCATAGTTTTTGCATCAGTTTGACCAATGGGATGTTTGCCACCTGTCATACACAGAAAACAATCTGCCAGCTATGAGTACGGTGCTCTCTGCTACACATTTCCCGTGACCGAGATGGAATGAAGGAACTTTTCTTCGTGTTTCACACTTAAAGCTACACTTGGGCTGACGTCTGATAAACATGAGCTGCCCTGCACTGCAGCCCCAGTCAGCACCGTAAAAGTGGACATGTCCGGGGAAAGGAAGATGTTGCTGCTAACATGATACACAACAACAAATATGCTTCTTTCACAACTAAACTGCAAAATATTTGCAGTTTTTTGTAAATTTAATGCTGCATGGCTGAAACACTTATATTCAGCCACGATGTTTCGCCGGTCCATCCCCTAAAAATGTCCATTCGGCACGTCTGACTTTTATGTATTTCTCATTTAATTATTATGAAAAATAATCGATTTTTGAACACTTTTGAATCCCTATCAATTTTGCACGTTTCACATTGCAATTAATCGATTTGTGAATCATCACACCCCTGGGTGGTGGAGGGGCAGGGGGTATGGTTCCTTTCTAACTGTGTGTTTCTGTGTCAAGGTTTTCCAGCTTCAGTCTGTAGCACCCATGGGCACCTGATTGTTTTATGAAGTAAGGGAGAAAATTAGTGAACAAACAGCATCATGAAGAAAGAGAAACACAGCAGATAGATCTGGGATACTGTTCTGGACAAGTCCAGAGCCTGATTAGACCCTAAAACAACATGAAAAGCATCTAACATATCACATAGCTCTGTTTAATCCATCATCTGAAAATGGAAAGAATACAGCACAACGACAAACCTACCAAGACATGCCTGTCCACCTAAACTGACAGGCTGGACCAAGAGGCGTTAATCAGTGAAGTAGCCAAGAGGTCTGTAGTGACTCTACTGCAGAGAGCTCAGGTGACTGAATCTTTCCATTTTTTAAAATTCTGGCTTTTATGGAAGAGTGCTAAAAAGCAGTGCATTGTCAAATCTTTACAATTTGCAGTATGTGTGGCCAAATCCTGACATAAAACATTGTGGCATTTGGCATGCACTTTTCTTTGGCACGGACTGTGAAGCTGTATATGATTGATAAGAGCATGGATTGAGCCCAAGTCATGCGATCTTAGGAAAAAAACTTGAAAACAACAACTACACTACAATATACCGGTATTTCCAAATCCTGGTCCTCAAGGCAAACTGGCCTGCATGTTTTAGATTGTTCCAGCTTTAACACACCTGATTCAGATGATTGCAATTCAATAAAAGCCTGTTAATTAGCCATAAGTTGAAATCAGGTGTGATGAAGCAGGAGAACACTTGAAGCATGCAGAACAGTCTACGTTGAGGACCAGGTTACTATTAGACTGGGGGGGGGGGAAGGGAAGTATGAATTGACATATTGAAGAAATTTGAAGAAGCATTATCTTAACATAAAAATTGACTAAAGGATAAAATGGTGCAACCCAACACGCCAACTGAGAGGAAGTAAAATGGATACAGAAGCCAATATTTAGTGACATTTCTACAAAGATAACACAACATTTATGGACAAGTTTAAACCAGATGGACCCCAACATCATAGCAGAACTGTGCTGCAACATAGGACATGGTTAGATTAAAACTGTGGACTGATTACAGTACCTGAACAATGTCTCTCTCTGCATATCTTCCCCTGGATGAGATTCTAACTTCATCGCCATCCAATTCAACCATGGCTGAGAAGGAGAAAAGGCATAGAAACAGAGCCTAGGTTATAAAGGAATGATTCTTGGGCATGTGAGTAATTTTTTTAAGGCTAAATTCTAACCTAAGAGTACAACTGAAAAAAGCTAAACTACTTTGGTACATTTCTTTGTGTGTCAATTAGGCATGGCTTACCATCAAATTCTGCAGGACCGACTCCCACAATAATAATTGACATTGGGAGGCAGGAAGCCTGAAACACAGGTAGAAAAGAAAAAACAAAGCCATATTAAATGAACACTTTTCCAAACCTTAGTTTACATTTGTTAACTAAACAACTAAATCTCTCTCTGCTCACTTCCTGTCTAATCTACTGCAAATAAAGGCCACTAGTGCCAGCATGTTTTATGTTTTATAAAGCATGTTTTATAGCATGTATTTCTTTGGACTTTGAAATCAGGTCAACACCAAGAAGGGATGATTGAAATAAAAGTTTTAAAACATATTTTCTGACATGAAGCGTTTTTGTAAATTGTTTTTTTTTTAAGAATAGAAAAGAAGATAAAAAGGCGATTTCATATCAAAAATCAAATTTGCCATAAAAAAATCTAAGATTTTATTTTTAATCCATATTGCCCAGCCCTTCTTCTTCTCTTTCGGCTTTTCCCTTCATGGGTCGCCACAGAGAATCATCGGTTTCCATTTAGTCCCATCCTCTGTCCTCACACCAACTAACTTTATGTTCTCTTTCACCACATCCATAATCCTCTTTTTTGGTCTTCCTACCTGCCTCTTGCCCGGTGGCTCCAACCTCAGCATCCTTCAAACAATATCTCTCCTCTGAACATGTCCAAACCATCTCAGTCTGGCCTCTCTGACTTTATCTCTGAAACATCTAACATGTGCTTTCCCTCTGATGTAGTTATTCCTGATCCTATCCATCCGCAACACTCCCAAAGAGAATCTCAACATCCAGTTCTGCTTCCTTTCATTTCCTCATTGGTACAGTCTCTAAACCATACAACATCGCTGGTCTCACCACTGTCTTGTACACCTTCCCATTGTTTCTTGCTGAAACCCTTTTATCACACATCACACCTGACACTTTTCTCCACCCATTCCAACCAGCTTCTTCACCTGTTTTCCACACACCGTTGCTCTGGACCGTTGACCCTAAGTACCTAAAGTCCTCTACCTTCTTTACTTCTACTCCCTGTAACTTCACCGTTCCACTTGTGTCTCTCTCATTTACACACATGTATTCTGTCTTGCTGCGACTAATATTCATTCCTTTCTTTTCCAGTGCATACCTCCACCTCTCTAGCTTTTCCTCTACCTACAACCTGCTTTCACCGCAGATCACAAAGTCATCTGCAAACATCAAAGTCCATGGAGACTCCTGTCTAACCTCATCTGTCAGCCTGTCCATCACCAAAGCAAACAAAAAGGGTCTTAGAGCCGATCCTTGATGAATACCCACCTCCACCTTGAACTGCTCTGTCATTCCTACAGCACACCTCACTGCTGTCTCACAGCTCTCATACACGTCTTGAACCACTCCGACATACTTCTCTGCCACTACAGACTGTTTCATGCAATACCACAGCTCTTCTCTCGGCATCCTGTCATACGCTTTCTCTAAATCTACAAAGACACAATGCAGCTCCCTCTGAGCTCTACCATATCGCCCAGCCCTAACCTCCTTTCATTTTTCTGAAACTGTTGTATAATGTCTGATGATATGTTCAACGTTTGATGGTAAAACTTTGAAATAAAAAATTACCTCCTGGTATCTTCAAATAAACTCAGCAAGAAAAGAAACGTCCCTTTTTCAGGACTGTGTATTTCAACAATAATGTTGTAAAAATCCAAATAACTTTACAGATCTTCATTGTAAAGGGTTTGAAAAATGTTTTCCATGCATGTTCAATTAACCATAATCAATTAATTAACATGCACCTGTGGAATGGTCGTTAAAACCTTAACAGCTTACAGAAAGTAGGCATTTAAGGTCACAGTTCTAAAAACGCAGGACACTAAAGGGACTTGTCTACCGACTGTGAAAAACACCCAAAGAAAGATGCCCAGGGTCCCTGCTCATCTGCGTGAACGTGCATTAGGCATGCTGCAGGGAGGCATGAGGACTGCTGATGTGGCTAGGGCAATAAATTGCCATGTCCGCACTGTGAGACGCCTAAGACAGCGCTACAGGGAGACAGGAAGGACAGATGATCATCCTCGCAGTGGAAGACCACGTGTAACAAAACCTGCACAGGATCGGTACACCCTAATATCACACCAGCGTGACAGGTACAGGATGGCCACAACAACTGCCCGAGTCACACCAGCAACACACAATCCCTCCATCACTGCTCAGACTGTCCGCAATAAGCTGAGAGAGGCTGGACTGAGGGCTTGTAGGTCTGTTGTAAGGCAGGTCCTTACCAGACATCACCAGCAACAACGCCGCCTATGGGCACAAACACACCTTCGCTGGACCAGACAGAAGTGGCAAAAAGTGCTCTTCACTGATGAGTCACAGTTTTGTCTCACCAGGGGTGATGGACGGATTCGTGTTTATCGTCGAAGGAATGAGCGTTACACCGAGGCCTGTACCCTGGAGCGGGATCGATTTGGAGGTGGGGGGTCCGTCATGGTCTGGGGCGGTATATCACATCACCATCGGACTGAGCTTGTTGTCATTGCAGGCACTCTCAATGCATTGCGGTACAGGGAAGACATCCTCCTCCCTCATGTGGTACCCTTTATGCATGCTCATCAGGACATGATCCTCCAGCAGAACAATGTCACCAGCCATACTGCTCGTTCTGTGCGTGAGTTTCTGCATGACAGCAATGTCAGTGTTCTGCCATGGCCAGTGAAGAGCCCGGATCTCAATCCCATTGAGCACGTCTGGGACCTGTTGGATCGCAGGGTGAGGGCTAGGGCCATTCCCCCCCAGAAATGTCCAGGAACTTGCAAGTGCCTTGGTGGAAGAGTGGGGTAACATCTCACAGCAAGAACTGACAAATCTGGTCCAGTCCATGAGGAGGAGATGCACTGCAGTACTTCAAGCAGCTGGTGGCTACATCAGATACTGACAGGTACTTTTGATTTTGAGCCTCCCTTCAGTCAGGGACACATTATTCTATTTCTGTTAGTCACATGTTTGTGAAACATTTTTAGTTTGTCTTATGGTGTTGACTCTTTTAGTGTTCATACAAATATTTACACACATTAAGTTTACTGGAAGTAAAAACAGTTGAAAGTCTGAGGACGTTTCTTTTTTTGCTGAGTTTAGTACCAGAAAATTTTAAATATTGACAAAATTTGTGATTTGTTTTATATCATGATATGTATTCATATAGACTCAAAAGAAAAATATTATTGTTATAATTTTTTTCCCATATTGCCCTGCCCTAATGGAGCGTGGAGTAAAACAGTGCTTCCCCTTCCCAACTTTAGTCCTTGCTTGCCTGATTGCTGCCCACTGCCAGTCAGCAGGCTGAAGCAGGGCTACTTAATATTTCTTGTTTATAACAAAGAAAAATTTGCATGTTTGGAAATATTTCTGCTAGTACTGGCTACCTAAGCATAGCCTGACTAAATAAAGCACATATATCAGCTTGGTATACTTGTGTTAGTCAATAATGAGCACAATGCCTAAAAAGGATAATAATCCGTGCAACAAGAACTGCTACAAAATTTCGTGTTATTTCAAACTAAATACATTTTAAATTGTATGTACAATTCAATAAATTTAATAATCAATATCACATTATATATAACAATAAAATTGTGTTGTATATCATATTAAATATAAACTATATTTATTCAAATTAAAAGTGATTAGATTTTGTAAAACCACCCAGCTGTAAATGTAAAACAAACAGTTCACTCATCTATAAGAGATATTTTACTTTCCGATTAACAAACAAAGCCATGTTGATGTTTTGCATTGCACGCTCAGTATTTGCGGGAATTTGTGTGAAGGCTTGATGCGCGCCTCCGCCTGTAGTGTTGTGTGGGTTGAGACATCACAGTCACTCATGTTAGAGATAAGAAAATCTACAACAGCGCCTGAACTCACAGACAGCTTACAAATGACATGAGCTTGTGTTGCCTTTGTGGGTAGAGCTGTGGAGGGTGTATTTTAGAGATGTGTGTGTGTGTGCGTGTGTGTGTGTTTAGTGTTTCTGGGTAATGTTCTGACCTCAGGCTGCAGAGGGAGATAGATGATCCTATCAAAACATCGTTTTTTGTTTTTTTTTGCTCCCCTCTGTAAAGGCCCCTTTAGGCCCCTATTCCCCTTAGTTTGTCTTTCTTTTTTTTCTCCACATCTTCATTGTCCCCCCACAGTTTCTCCTTCTCACTACATCATCTCTTTACATTTTACAGCCCATGTTTCTTTGCTGGCGCGTTCAAAGGCTCGGGTCACTGGGCTTCACAGAAACGGCTGCAGTTCACCCTTAGTTTTGTTTGTATTCTACGCGACACTCTTTCCTCCGGAGCACGCTTTGACTTGACAGTGATGGAGGGGACATGGAAAGCGGTGAATAACATACTGTTAGAGGAACCCAACAAACAAAAAAGAGAAGCGTAAAGGCTCCCTTGTTACATAATGTCTCTCGTGGCAAAGCAAGGACAGGAGGATAATTTCTCTTGACAGCTTTTTCCATTTTTCTACAGACTGACTTTTGGTTCTGGAGGGTAAAAATAACTGATAAGTGCCATAATTTTCGATTTTCTGGCATTTCTTTGTCCGTAAAGTTAGAAGCTGATAATTATCCACAAAACAAGCTGATTAGAAAATAGCAACTTGTTTTTCAGCTGTCATTCAGCAAGTGGTGTATGTAATCAGGAAAGACAGGAAAAAAACCTAGAAAACAAGAGAGCGGTGGTGGATGTTGGTTTAATTAAAGTCTGAATCTGATGAGATATGCTCCAAAGGAAGCAGGGGAATCCAGAGGAAAATAAATAAATTAATGAATAAAATACATCCTAAATAGGAGATCTCTGATGAATACCTGGATATACAAATGATACATTTAAATAATAGAATGCAAGTTATTATTGATCAGATAAGATAAATTAATACAATTGGCTAAATGTCAGAATTCTGATGGTTTCTTTGACTTTCTTTATATTTAGAAGTATACATACATGTCCTTAGGTTTTGGTCGAAGAGCCTTTTAACATATTTAACTTCACACATTTTTTGGGTATATTTCCACAAGCTTCTCAATAGTCTGAAGGAACTTTGGCCAGATCCTCCTGAAAGAACTGGTGAACCAGGTGGTCACTCCAAAACACTGACTTTGTTTTCCATAATCCACATTGCAACTACCATATTTTGGCTACATACTTGTGGCCCTCCTGCAACTTCCCATTTCCATATAATTTTCTTTGCTCTGAAAGCCATCCATTTTATGAAGTGCACCAGTCCCTCCTGGAGCAAAACAACAACAAACACGATGCAGCCACCCCCATACATCAAAGTTTGGATGGTATTCTCAGGCCTGCAAAGCTTCCCCTTTTTTCTTCGAAATGTCCAATGGCTATTACAGCCAAACACTCCCAATTTTTAGTTTCATCAGACCACAGGACATTGGGTCAAAGTAAGACTGTAAAAACTGAACTGGTATATTGAACACATCATTTTTCCTTTTTCTTAATGCATCTGGTTCTGGTAGGTCATCATGTGTGTTGGGGGTTGCAAGGTTTTTAACCAGAACTACTCTTTTTCATATCACTCCCAAGTTTGTACGATATGTCTCGTGTAAAGTCCAATTATTTCTTCATGTGTTGTGTTTTTCTACTAAATAAATGAATTTAAATTACATTTTTAAAGGTGATATTATGCTACTGCAATAAAAGCATTTTTATATTTTTTTCGCACATTTTCACCAGGATTGCTAATAAACATAAAGGACATAGCATAAAATCTACAAGTAGTTACTAAAAAAAAAACAGTGGCACATTGATTAACCCCATTTTAATAACTAAGTCCATGGTCTTCTCTTATAAAATGTTTAATATGCAGTACATTCACTTTATTTTACTACATTCTATCTATCAAGTTTATGAAGTAGAATCATTACTGAGGGTAATTAAGCTGGAAACGAGTCTCAGCTTTAAATACAAAATGAGGGTGGTCAAACTTTACCAATCAAGAGGTATCAGCTACAGAACATTTGACTTACATTGACGATAGACTCCTTGGTTTGAGCCATGTCTGAGATAACGCCGTCAGTGATGATGAGGAGCACAAAGTACTGAGAACCATCCTTCACAGAAGCAGCATATCTGGGAATAAAAACACAAAAAAACAACTGTAGCTTTTAGATTTGTACACCACTAAATATTAAAATGTGTAAACAGAGTCAGTCAGTCATGACCAAATGATGAGGAATTTGTTAAGCCCTACTAGTAACTTTGTAACTACAAAAATACCGTGATGAGATTTTAATATTTTCTGAAGTCCTAAAGATCCCAATAATTACTGAGCTCCTCTTATATTTTATTTATTTTTATTTTTTCAAATGGAGACTTCTCTGACGACAAGATTCAGCAGATGTGATGGTGAACTCCTCTAAACAAGTATCTCAGTGTTGATAAAGTTCCTCAAATATTAACCTCATTAAACAGTTGGCCCTGATGCTCTTTGCCGTTGCTTATTAATCAACCCAGCACTGAGATGACACCAGGCATCACATATTTTAATGACGCAGGTTATTATTTGATGATAGGTCAAAATATAGTAAATCCATCAAATCCCTCCATCTGTGTAGAGATGTTGACTACTATAAATTGGCAGCTCCATTTGTGTGATTGTGTGATTCTTACTGTTTTTCACCCACTGACATTCTTAAAGTATTTGGGGAAAATATGTTCTGAGATTCTATGGCATGTGGGCCCACCTCTAGCTGCAGTAATGTTCAGTAGTGGGTTTCCTTCTGGTTTTAAGCATTCTCCTTCACTTTTAAACATGCCACTCCTCTTTATTCATCATAGTTTTGCTTCATTAGGGTTTTAATTTCAGATTCAGCTCAAGCTGGTCCGACTGTTACATACTGGATACAAGTACTGCCTTGGTTGTGGCTGCAAAACAACGCTGAGTCATTACGCCTCCACCACCGTGCTCTAAAGTTGCTATGAGGTGTTCATGAATTTCTCCAAATATGTTGCTGTGCAATATGGCCAAACATCTGAACTTATATCTCATCGTTATCAAATTCTCAAGAAATCCTTTGTTTGGACACGCTTGACCACATGAAGTAGGCCAAAAGATGTTAATAAGCATAACATCATGCTCCAATTTAAAGACTTTCAAAAACAGAAGAGAAAGAAAGTCATTGACATCTATCAGCCTGTAAATGGTTACGAAGATATTTCTAAGGTTGGGAATTTCAGTAAACCACAGTAAGGGCCATTATCCACAAATAGAGAGTTGGAGAGGTTAATTTGCTGCTTCACAACCTGAACGACTTGCTGTGATCGATGGAAACATGAATTCTGCTCTATACCAGTAGAATCCTGAGTGAGAATTTCAGCATCAGTTTGTGACCTTAAGATTAAGAGCACTAGGGTTATACAGCAAGACAATGATCCGAGGCATACCAGGAAGGTTTGGGATGGTCAAGTTAAATCTGATTGAGGTGCTGTGATATGACCGTAACAATGTGTTTGATTATTAAAAACTCTCTTATGTTGTTGAATTAAAACAATTCTGCAAATTTCTTCTTCCACATAGATGTAAAAGACCCATTGTCGCTGCTAAAAATCGATGCCAGTTGTTGCTGCCTAGCTTGTTACAACATTCATTTAGGTTTAAGGGCAAATTCTTTTTAACATAGGGCAAATGTTAGTATATCACTTTTAATATCTCAATAAAATTGTTTATTATTCAAAAACACAAACTATTCACCCTGGCTATCGTTGTGTGGAATTAACATTTTTTAAATTATTTATACCATTTAATAAAGACACAAAAGCAAAAACAGAAGAAATCCCTGAAGAGGAAAATGTGTTTTGATAGTACTGTAAAACTGAGGTTTGCAATAGTTTTCAGCTGGTGGAATAATGAACTTCAAACTGCTTGGAAACAACCTGGTAATGCTTCCCAGATTGATGCGCAATTACAATTAAGTCAGTAAAGTCACTACCAATGTCTTTCCATCTTGGCATTGCTTAATACATGCATTTCTGCTCTAGAGCAGCAAACTAGAAAACGTCTGCTGTAAATATGGGGGTCTTCCTGGTTGATGATCATCTAAATAACTGCATTCATTTAGAAGCCGCTGGCTGCCACTCTCTCACTTATGCAATAAATGTAGCAAAGCAGCATTTATTTCATGCAAACTTTGGTTTTCCTATGCCTATATATGTTCATGTATTTATTTAATTCGAACAAAGTACTAGATTTGAGTTTCCCTAATAGTAAGTGATCAAGGAGAAGGAGCAGAAGAAAGCCTGATATATATGCATCTACATTCAGGTCTTTTCTCACAAATCCTGCTTCATCTCGTCATGCCTTTAAGATTTCA
>OY747722.1:25985000-26172500 GCA_963556495.2 Valencia hispanica
TCACGTTTCAGAATTGTACAGTTCAATCCTTGCGACGGGATGCTGCAGGTGCGACGTAACGTGGTTTACCTTCAGAAACTTGTAGGCTGCAAACACCCCCACTCCGATGGCATAGAGGGGCATTAGTGTGAACACATAGCCTTTGTTGTTGTTGGACTTGTACTTGTCGCTCTTCATCTCCTGCTCCAGGCGTTTCTTCATCTGCTGGATGTTGTCGGCGCTCTGGTGTGAGCCGGAGGGATTCACGTTGATGGGCTGGCCCCTCGATGCACCTGGGCCTGGACCTGCAACATCATGAAACAGGGAAAGGGCGATGACACTCTACAGCCGTACCTTCTTGAATCGACGGTGCCAAAAACCCAGGTAGAAGAGTTTGCAAGATGTACAAAGTGCTGTAGACAAAGTGTTCACCCCCGGACATATTTCTTCTGGTTTTTTAGTATACCATCCTTTTTTTATATCTGAAAAAGGATTCTATGAGTAAATACTAAATGCAGTTTTCAAATAATAATTTCCTTTATTAAGGGAGAATACATTATCCAACCAACCTGGCCTATAGTGATAAAGGAAGCTTTCTTCTTCTGAAATCATTTAAAATAACCATAAAAGCTGAGTTCAATTTCATTAGCCACACCCAGTTCTCTTTATTAATCGTAAATTTAAGAAAGCACATAAATGGAACCTTACTGAAAGTATTAGGTAGGCTAGAAGACCTCAAAAAGCACAAAAAAAAAATCATGTTTAAAATTCCAGGATATGTGAACAGGCCCTCTAAACATAAACAGAATGAAATTGACATGAACAGCGTTCCCAAACCCCAGATTTCAGTCCTACTGAAAACAAATGGACTTTTCATCAAAGACTAGATCTTTGCAAGTAAACCAACCGATTTCAATCCGTTTCTGATTCTGCCAACAAGAGTGGCCAAAATTATGAATACTTAGAATACTTTCTTAGTAAATGGCTACTAAAAGAGTATGTTTTCTTCGCAACTTTGTCAGGGAAATATTAACGGGAATGCATGCATATATTTGAGTCAGTATGTTTGTTTAGAAAATTAAAGATGCACCAACCACAAAGCAGAATTGGACCATTTCTAACTGTTCGGTTTTGATTGCTGATCAGCAGGTGACATTTTTGGAAAACAGATTTTTTTGTTGTTGCCATCTTTTGCAGATGCATTAGAAGAATGAAAATGGAGAATACCTACCTGTTTTGGTGTCTAAATGTATCAACAAACATCATTTACTATGAAGCAGACATGTTTTAAACACCTTGTGGTAAACTTTGAATTCCTCAATTTTGTGTTAAACCTAAAAGCCACTGCCTCAGAACTTGGAAGCAGTTTTAATGTGCAACTTCTATTTTTTGTGTTCAAAACACACGCGCACGCACACGCACACACACACAACAAAACAATAACAGAATTTGTCCAAATCTAAATCTGCCGGTCAGACGACAAAGAAAGGTGCGAAGGTTTGATTTTTATAGTAGATTTTCTGGACTGGTGCCTTGTGGAGACGCACTAGTCCAGAAAATCCACGATGAAATTCAAACTTTTGCACTTACCATCATCTCTCCATCCTAAAACAAAGCAGCTCAAATAAATCACTAGAAACCAAATGACATACATACCCATGTGTTTCCAATGATGACTCATGTTAAACTTTCATGTGTCAGTGTTTGTCTTGAACAATTTCAATAAAACTGACAAATATACCGATTTTATTACTCAGCTTACATTTGGGATGATACATTTAAAAAACAAGAAGAAATGAAATACTTAGTGAGGTCACACAAATCCACTGAGCTTAATGGGTTGGTGTAATGAATCTAGCTTTACTTTCTCTATCATGCTGGAAGGAGCCATTACAGGACTGTAAGCTGCAGCTATAAAAACGTTCCACAAACCCTCCATAGGCTGTAAACAAACCCAAATGGATCTGTGTGGAAAGGGTTCAAGTGTCCAAAGGAAACATTCTCATAACAATTAGAAAACCACAAGGCTGAGTGCAACAGATTCTTGCTACTAATACCAGATTTATTGAATTATTCATGGTGTTCCTTGTCCATGTAGCTACCCCACAACTGAGAGAAGGACATTATGGAGGAGCATCACGCTCACAGATTGTGACTCACTAGTAAGTCCAACATGGATGAGATTACATGACATTTTGTCATTTTAGTACAGAATTACTATCCAGCCAAGCCAATTATTAGAGAAGCAGTTAAAAGGCCTATGGTAACTCTGGAGGAGCAACAGAGATCCACAGCTCAGGTGGGAGAATCTGTTCACAGGACAAGTATTAGTCACTTCACGGGGTCTAATGTTATGGAAGAGTGTCAGTTGTTGAAAGGCACCACTAGTCTGTAGCCAATCTGATGGAACTATGTGTTGTCTAGAGCATCAAATCCAAATAAAATACAATGACGTTTGTGGTTGAAAAAGAAAAAAAGGAAAAAAGAAAAAAAGAGAAAATACTTTGCAAGGCATGGTAAATGTACAGAGGATCTTCCATGCCAAAAGACATATCTCACTTATAGTCTGCACGACCTATACGTTTTTAATCAACAAGAAGCTGTGAACAAGACCTTATAACATGAGCTAGGTCTTAACTCGTGCAACAAATGTCCGTTTTATAGAGAACAGCAGTGAGGCGAAGGGGATGATTAACTACTGAAACAAAATCATCATTAGTTGAAGTGGAACTTTCTGGAGGGTATCATGTTACGTCTGACCAAAAACAAACCATATTCTAACAGTCAAACATGGTGGCGGGAGTTGGATGGTTTGGGGCAACTTCGGTTCCTCAAGACTTGGAGGTAATTGACAGGAATTCTGCTCTCTACCAGACAATATTGTAGTAGAATGTCAGCCATCAGTATAGGACCTTAAGCCCAGTCACACTTTAGTTCTGCAGTAGGACAATGATCCGAAGCACAGAGGCAAGGCCAACCCAGAATGACTCAAAAAAGTGGCCTAGACAAAGTCTTGAATAAAATAAAAGCAAAGGGTGGCACAACTAGTTATTAGGCTTAGAGGGGCATTTACTTTTTCCACATAGTCAGACTGGAAGGCTTTTCTCCCTTCATGAATGAAGTCATCATTTGAAAGCTGCTTTTAGCATTTACTCTGGTTTTATTTAGGAAATATTAAAGTTTGTCTGATGATCTAAAACACTTCAGTGTGACAAAGCAGCAAAAACGTCGAGAGTGCCACTATGGGCCATGACTTCATGGTGCATTCAGGTACACTTGATATAGAGACGCTGAAACATTTAAAATTCTCAAATAAAATGTTGATACCATCAAAAGTAAAGTAAATAAATACAAAAACAATAGTTTTCAGAAATAAAAACCCACTGTACTGATTAGTAGTGAAATAAAGGCACTTTCCTTGATTATGTAACGACTCTACAGCATCTTCTTTGACATTTAATATTTTAAAACTGAAGATTATCAGTACCATGGACAGCAGCATCCTGGATTCTAAGTTTAGCAAGTCTTTATGCTATACGTGTAAATACACTTAGTGTTCAACTATTTTTTTTTTATTCTAATCAACTAAAAGATATATTAATTATAATTCAATTATCTTGGCAACAAGGTTATATTTTCTATATATCTGAAGTGTGACCGCTGCTGAGGAATAATGCGGCAACTATTGCATGGTGGGGGGGGAGGAGCCCCAAAACAAACAAGACAAAACGGAAACTCGTCACCTTTTCTGTTGTAGCGAGGGTCAGACTTGGTTTCCTTCGCCGCTATCCCCCCACCTACTCCGAATAACCTCGGCAGGACGACAAACGTGAAGAGCACCGCCGTGAACGCCAGGGCGACTTGTTGTGATGTCGACAACACCATCCCTGCTGCTGCTGGGGAACAGCGCCTAAAACCGGGCACGAACAGGCAGCGTCAGCCGCTGACACAAAACAAAGCGCATAAACTGGGAGAACGCGCAAATATCCAATGTAACCTGAAGTTATCTATGCAGTGGGCCACGGAAGCTGCCTCTCACCACTCTAAAGCGAGAAAAAACAGCTGCGGTCTGACCACTTCCGGAATGCAAGCCTTCACAATAAAAGCTTCCACTTTAAAACGGAACTTTTGCATCAGTTTTGAGCCCAAAATAATATGTGACTTTTTTTTTCACTCAACAAAAGGTTTGTCTCTGATTTGAAAGGAGAAATGTATCATTTTAATAAACACTGGATGCTGAAAATAATCTGTTGGCTACAATTTTCACAGAGTGTGAATTTGTGCTTGAATGGGGGCATAACGGAATGCAGTGTAAAGAGCTTTCTGGTCCTCTGACTGCAAAAAGCCCTATACAAATGCTAGGCATTGTTCAAAAAACAACAGAAAAATCTTCATTGGCCTTATATCAATCAAACCGTTTTTTATAATCCTCACCAACTTGCTACCATGGTAACTTTTTTTTTCAATTCCTCTCTGGTTATTTACAGGCCTTTGAAGTTGGAGAGCATCCTTGCCATTTCCCTAATCTTTAACTATCTCCAAAGATTATTGATCAGATGTAGGTCAGGCTTTTTGGCTGGGCCACTCCAAAACGTTAATAATTCACCTAGTCAAAAGAATGATCTGGATAAAATGGATTTTGGTGGTAATATACCACCAGGAATATACCCTTTGGGATTAATGAAGTAGATCTGAATTTGTATCTGTATTAAAATATTAGCAATTAAAATAGTTAAATTTTACCTCAAGCATTTCGGTTTATAAAGCTAATGTTAAATAATGGGTACATTCAAAGAATGATAAATTATTTGGATCTAGTGAACATCTCTCTTTATTATTTAAGGTTGGTGTCCAGCAGAGAAAATTTGGGAAAGAATTAAGGCAATTTGTAAATGATTTCCTAGAGCTGTAAAAAAAAAAAAAAAGGGCAATTCTTTTATTTTTTTGAGTTCCTACAGTGTAAAAACTGGATAATCATTATCTGCCTTTTTTTGTACCTGTCTACCTCCTTTAGTGGAGGTTCAGGGTACAGGCATATTTTTGGTGGCCTAAACACTTTATTGTGCAATTGTCCTGTTCTGGGAATTGTCCTACTTTTAAAGGCATTATGAAAGTCGACCAGTAGTAAACATAAAGGATTACAATAGATAAAGCACTCGAGATTTGTGAAATGGCCTATTCTACCTAAAGTTAAAGAAACACATTTTAAAATCATAAAAAATTATCCTGTGGAAGAATTTCTTAAAAAGAGGTTTGGTTTCGCGGTAGATCAATGTTCTTTTTGTAATGTTGAAAATGAAACTTTGGAGCATCTTTTTTTTTTTTATGCCCTATCACACACTGTTTTTGGTCTAACATAAAAAATTGGATTTCTCTAAAAATCAATGATCTGCCACCATTTGAGTTATATCATATGATTTTCTATATGGACCATCTAGCTATGGGTCTCTCAGACATTATTAACATAATCATACTTTTGGGTAAATATCATCATCATTGTGCTAAATGGAGGAACTCTAAGCCTTTTTTCTTGGTTTTACTAATGACTTTAAGTTATTTTTCTCTTCGCTCTCTTAAAATGATAAAAAAACAAACATGCCCAAATAATCAGCCAAGATATTGCTCGTCTCTTGCTTTTCTAAATTGTGATTTATTTTTTATATATTGTTTCAGTGCTCCTTTTAATGTTAAATTTAAATGCCTACCATATGTATCTTTTTAAGTTTTATTGTATCTTTCTTTTTTTATTCTTTTATTTATATTTATAATCCCCTATTGTTATATTTCTTCTACGTTTTTACTGTTTTTG
Source organism: Valencia hispanica (assembly GCA_963556495.2). Taxonomy (NCBI): domain Eukaryota; kingdom Metazoa; phylum Chordata; class Actinopteri; order Cyprinodontiformes; family Valenciidae; genus Valencia; species Valencia hispanica. Next base: position 25,990,789 of record OY747722.1, read on the forward strand.
ACATTCATTTGTATTATTACTGCTATCCTCTTTAAGAGTCTCTATTTTCAACTGTTTAATAAAAAAAAGCAAAAAAATGTAACATTTAAAAAAATTTTAAATAAACCTAAAGGATGTAATTAGTAGAGGGACTGTAACAATTCCGACTCTGGGTTTTAAACTTATATCTAGGTTATTCATGATACATTAATTGTTTGCTTTCCACCTGTACTTAAATATTTATTACTTGTTATGGATATACAAACTGAAAGTGAAATTTTAATTGTAATAAAAACAATTTAAACCGCTCAACCTTTTCTGTATATTTTTAAACTGAACATTTTTACAATCCATTGCAATTTAACATAAAATGTATATTAACTTAACTCAATTAAATGACTTTGAATCTTTTTATTATTATTATTATTATTATTATTATTATTATTATTATTATTATTATTATTATTATTATTATTATTATTATTATTTATATAATATATTAAATTTACAACACTAATCTAACTAACTCTCAAGATTTTATGCTCATCCTAAAATAAAAAATTGTAATCAATGTTGCTGTTACATTTAATATATTTTACAATAATAACAATTATCATCATAATTATTATTTATTTTTCTGTGACAAAGTGTTTAAAAAACGACTTATCTACAGGAAACTGCAACAATTAAAATAAATTGAATCTAATAATACAAAAAAAAATTTTTTAAGCCAGACCACAAAAACAGATTTAATCAACTTAAAAAATATTTTAATTTGAAGGTGTGACACTCGGACATCCGGAGTCACTGGATCAACATGTTCTTTTGCTTTTAGTTGCTATCGCGCTTCATCATATTACTTGAGACTGCCCTCTGCTGGCCAAAACAGAAAAAGACCATACATGCACGATAGAGGGCAATGTAACGAGTGATGACTGAATTTAAAAAAGAAAAAAAAGAAACAAACCAAAAAGCGACCATTATCTGGTTTCTTTAAAAGTCGGTGTGATATTTTAAGTAACAAGTGAATGTCTGGTAAAGTGTGTGTGTAGGAAGCAAAATGATGAGGATGTAAGGCTTTGCAAACAAGGACCCACCTGTTATTGGATGTCAAAGGACACTTCTTGTGGGATGGTTTTAGTCTGCTAAAGCTCTTCCCATTCTCAAAGAGCATTTTAAACTCTATTTAGGTTTACCAAAACAATAAAAAAATAAGTGTTCTCATATCTAGAAATGACCGACATTTCTAGTTTCCAGTTATGCATGTTTGAGTTTCATTGGGAAATTCAAAATTCAATTTAATTTGTACTTGCTGTCTTAGAAGTGGTTTCATTCTTGCTCCTCTATTCATGGGGACCTTTTCTAAAACTGTTTGCCTCTGTGTGCAGATCCATTCACACCCACTTGGAGTCACTATTGTTCAAGTTCTGCATCGGTGTCAAGAGAAATATAGTTTCCAGTCCTCCACAGGAGATGGTCCTGGAAATTCCTGAAAAGATTGGATGTCTTAAAGCCTTCTTCACATCTCAATATCATTGAAATTGTATATGATCTATCAAAATATTCTTTCAGCAACAGTTTTCTTAGGAGCCATTTCCTCACGTGTGAGGCGCTTTTGATGACAACAAGAACTTAAATAATGTTTTGCTCACTTATGTTTCCACATTTGAGTTTCTATATGGATGTTTGGGACACTTCAATCACTGGCAGACACAAGTATAGCAAGACAGGGGTGTGTGCGTGTGTTTTTTGTATGTTTAATCAACGTTAAAGAAAGTATCGAGTTTTTGCTCCGGGAGCACGGCAGTTGGACAAGTGGTCAATTAATTAAATTGATTGATTATTTTCCGACGAGGGTTTTTTTTAAAGCTTTTGTTTCACTCAAGGAAACTAGAAAGCGATGGGGGAGACGTCCTTCATTGGAACTGGGTACCCAGGCAGACAATCGGGTCTGTAATCTAGCAACACTTCACCTCCAGACAGTCCAATATGTCGACAGAAAGGGGAAAAATAAAAATAAAAGAATTAATGGACCCAGGGGAGGAATTTGGATAATCTGAAAGAAAATCTAAAAGTGATGTAATTTCTTTGTGGTTTATTTGTGTGGTTTTGTTTATTTCTCTTTTATTTACTCTTGTTTGCTTCTTCCAGAACTGGAGTGTTTGAGCATTGAGATCATTTGTTTGATGGCTTGGTATAATGCAGAATGTCACACACACACACACACACAGTTATTGTTACACATTCCATTGTAGAACTGCTGGTGAGTTTCGCTGAGTTGTCCTGTGTTTTTCTTCAGGCTGGTTGGGACCCCTGCCTTCGGTCCAGCGCGCCTGGGGAGGGCCACAAGGAGCCCTAGTACCTCCCCCACCCTTGGAATAAGGGGTTTGGCAGCCATAACAAAGGCGGAGGCTGGACTCCGGCCTGAATGCGGGCTGACCAGTGGGTAGAGGGGAAAACTCTTGCTCAGGTGAGATGAGTTATTTGGGGGCTGTGGTCCCTGGAACATGGCGATTAGCTGGATCGGCCAGCCTGCAGATGACCCAGTGAAGTTCAGGCAGGACAAAAATACACACAGCTCAAATGCAACTAAGAAATGCTTGCTGACTGATGTAGCTGTATTTGATCTCTGTGACACCTGCTTATGACACACATACACACTCCCTTAGGAAAGTAAGTCTTGTTTTGTTTTTGTTGTTGTTTCTGCCAGAGGACCCTTAGAGCGAAAGGGGTCTTAATGGAAGCAGGCCATAATTTCTGATTCTTTCTATTTTCTATGTTGATCTAAATTTTGTTTTGTTATGGTGTTGTAATTTGTAAGGGAAAGTTGATGTGCAACTAAACCAAATTTGTTTGTTTTAGACAGACGGGGTAAAGCAGACAGAGAAACTGCTACGGCTCTGATAAGGTGATGATTCGTCATCCGGTGAGTTTAGTCTAATTAGAGCTTAAAGACGGTGTTGCACACAGTTATCTAGTAAATGGTCTTTTCTTTTCTCTCCTAATGCTCTCTGTCAGGAGAGTCCACATTTTATTTTATTTCATTTTGGTTGGAAGTTATTTGATGGAATTGTTATTACACTAAGTACAAGTTTCCATAGCTGTCGCAGCTGGTGTGCACTAACTTAGCATTTAGGGTAGGTTGTGATTTTTACCCTGACTGACTTAAATTTTGACTAAGCTGACTGACAGTGAAAACATATTTTCCTTTCTTTCTGGGACAATTGGGGCTGAATTGTTTCCTTGTATTTTGCGGTTTGTTATAAGAAAATAATAAATATTAGATCTGTGAACATTAACTAAAGTAACTTGGACCTTTACAGCAACACTGCTTAGATTTCGCCACAGCTGTGAAGGACAAATTTTTTATCAGCTTGCAAGGCGCTAATGTATACAATCGCGAGACTAAAAATAACAAGACTTTGCTGTTAGAAGCAACAGTAAAACAACATTGTTTAGGCTATAATTTGAACACAACTGAAAATTAAAACTTTAGGTTTCTGCTGGGTAACATTAAAATAAAGATGACTGGTCCTTAGGCTACTTAGGTCTTAAATAAATGGAAAAAAGGTAAATACTAATCTTATCTGGGGAACATTCAAGCGTCAGAGCAGTTAGTGGGCCTTAATAGAAATTTTGCTCTGAAAATTACTGAATTGATCTCAAGCTGTGAAGAATTCTGTGTCTCTTTCCAGGATAAGGGGCAAGAGGTCAGGAAAGGTTTGATCCTAGAAATCTGTCGGTTTTGTCACTCTGGTGGGTAAACACAGGAAGTTATATAAGTGGGTCTTAATATAAGGCACCTGGCTTTGTAATTAAAGGGAAGACGTAAATATTAACATGTCTGAAATGCTTTTTAGGGGCCATCAGATATAACAATACAATGGTCCTGTGAGTTTGGAATTTTGCTTATGACAACCAATGCAATTTTCAATTTCAACTGAACCAGAATGCAAATCAGGCTGGTTCTCATTCTTGTTTGTTTTTTTTTCTAGAATGGACTGACCACTTTGTCCACAGGGGAGGAGTCATGTTCAAGGTTCGACCCAAAAAGGTATGGACAAGTGGCTTGGGAGGTAACCTGTGCGTACCTGGCCCTCTTTTATCTGGTCTAATGATTAGCTTGGTGCCACGAGTAGATGATAGCAGATAGTAGGCCTACCCTCTGACAGTAGGGGGAGTAAGCCTCTGAGTCAAGGAGCGCACTAAAACATACTGTAATGCTTTATCTTTGTCTGATCTTTATTTTTAGATAATGGTAGATTGGTTTAGTTCAACTGTGTCAAGCCATATGTTCCAGCAAGGAGATAGTAAGAGAACTGAGTAATAATTAATCCTGTGGCTACAGCAATATACGGTGAGAAGACGAGATGTGATTGTACAGTAAAAACAGGCATGGAGTTCTCAGACTATATCCTAAACAGTGACGGATAGCTTAAAGAACAGGTAACTAACACTCCTTCCTGAACTTGTGTGACCTCATTAAACCCACTCAACTAATTTACATCCCGCTCTATATCCTGCAAGCTTTCACTGAATGAGTTGATAATGAACTGGCCTGCATACACGTATTTTCTGTACGGAAGTCCTTTAAGAAAAACAGCTGTCCTACCCCGGCAGCAACAACTCCCCTCAAGCTTTTGCTACAACTGGCTTTTCAATAGAATTAATTTGTGAAATGCAGAAATTTGTGAAATGCAGAATTCTCTCAAGGTCCCACCACAGTATATCAATCAGGCTGAGGTCTGGACTTTGACTGCACCATCCCAGCATGTTGAGTCTTATCTTGTTGGGGCCATTTATTGTATATTTGTGGTTATTTGCTTTTGGTAATAAGAGGTTTCTCCTGGGAACAATTATTAATAAGCCATACCTTCTATACTTTACCATTATTTTTAATGACCATCTGTAAACAGCTCAAACTGAGCCGTCTTGGAAATATCAGTGATGTGTTTTGACCACAAGTTAAAAAGGGGAACAAAAACAAGAAAAAAACCCATTCCACACAACCACCCAACAAACCAAAATGCAAAAACAAATTTTTGTTGTGCAAATATACTTTAGTTTGGATTGTTGAGTTGCACAAGCAAGGACTCTTGTTACCTTAGATATCAGGAGGAGATGTGTTTTCCAGATCAATATGCAGTAGTAGTTTCTTTTCTAAAATTATTGCAAATGCCTATCACTTGCCTGATATGGAAAGATCTAAAACAGAACACTTGTGTGTTTCCTTTTTCAAGATAAAATCTGCTCTTCTCTGGAAACAAAAGGTGGGTAACTTAGAGGATGCTTATTTGTCATTTCCGTTTCAGACAGAGCGGCCTACTTATAGTTGTATTTTCATACTTTAGCAAGAAATCTTTACCACTTGGGAGGCACCTGGGTGAGCATGAGGCAAATTTAAAAAAAACTAAACTTATCATTTGAAGCCTGGGCTTTCGGATGTAAAAGTCAGTTTGTTATAATATGAGGAAGAAACATGCTAAGCAGTCTGGTGCATTTTGCAATTTTGGAACTGCTTTTTTTTTATTTTATTTTTACATTTTCTTCACACTTTCACTTTTTTATATATTATCTTACAGTTCAACAGGCACTGTAAACAGGAAGATTTGGTTATCCGTTAAGTTCTTTCAGCAATAGGATGTTAGTATGCAAATTTAAATGCATTTCTGTTATCCATAAATGTCAAAATAGTGAGTGAAATTTCCTACATGAGAAAATATGGTAGGTTCTTGGTGTAGAGATGGCTCACGTTTACAAGGTGGGATTATCAGAAACTGATAAATGGACTATGACGTGAAAGGTGAAACTACCTTAACAAAAACTTTCGTCCATGACAAAGAAACAAGTGTAAGTAGCCTACTCCTCTTACTAAATGTCCGCCTCCAAGCAGGACTTAAACCGTGAGGGTTCTGTTGAGACTAAAGCAAAAAGAAGAGCTCGGTAAAGAAAAATGCGTCACCGCCTCACTTCGGAGCTTGTTTCAACAAGCTCAAGGTACAGAATTTTCCAGGTACAGAAGATGTACCTGGAAAACCATAAGTGTTACCCAACCCTATACCTTTTGTTTTAGAACTGGTTTGTCCTATTCTTTTGTTTGTTTTTACTTGGAAACGCTGCAGCATAAAGAAAAGCTGTTTCTAGGAAATGATTACAGCTTTCATTTCACATTTAACCCACATGAATATATATATATATATATATATATATAAAGAGTTAGACACACAAGTAAATCAAACACTAAGGTTGAAAGTAAAGCTTGTGCAGATGTGAGCGTTGGACGAGATTTCTTTTGAGCAGCATGGAAGGCTGTAAAGAGTATTATGACAGGAAGGTAGATACACTGATAAAACAAACTGTTAAAATTTAATCAGTGAAATTGGGATAAAACTGACATCAAGATTATTTTTCTGTTATTTCTGAAAATGTTGGTTTGTGTTTGTTGTAGTTAGACCGTTACATAATAAACATGTCAACTAACATTTCAATGACAAAAATATATTTTTTATGGTGCAGATTGGTAAAAACAGAAACATAAGCGCACACAAAATCAAATCAAACTTTATTTATAACGTGCTTTTCAGACCAAATAGCATCTCAAAGTGCTTTACAGATTAAAATGACCCCACATTATATGAGATTAAATAGTAAAATACTGATAAGATTTAGAATTTTTTCGTGTAATACATTGATAAAATGTAATCGAGTAAAACATGCAAAGCAACTGAGCAGATATTAATAAATAACAAATTAGTTAAAAGCTGGGCTATAAAGGTGAGTCTTGAGCCTGCTCTTAAAAAACATGAACGTTCTCAGCGGCCTTGAGGTTCTCCTGTTCCAGAGGTGAGGGTCATAATAATGAAAGGATGCCTCATGAGTGGGTGTCCTGACTTTTGAGATGACAGGGAGACGCCTGCCAGAGGAGCGCAGAGACTGCAAAGGTTCATTGTAAAACCAGTTCTGAAACATATGAAGGCCTAACACCATTAAGACACTTAAAAACCAATAAAAGAACCTTAAAATCGACCCTAAAACATACGAGAAGCCAATGCAGTGATTTTAAAACAGGTGTAATGTGCTCCCGCCTCCTGGTCTTCGTCAGGACACATGCTGCTGAATTTTGTAGTAGTTGTAAACCTGAAATACTCTTTTTGAGAAGACCAGAAAGCAGGGCATTACAGTAATCAATTCTACTGGAGATAAAAGCATGCATCAGTGTCTCCGTATTGGCCTGATAGAGAATGGGGCGGAGTCTGGCGATGTTCTTTATGACAAAAACTTATTTTAGTAATGTTTTTAATGCGAGGGGTAAAAGTCAAGTCAGAGTCAAAAATCACGCCCAGGTTCTTCACTTGAAAAGAAGGATTAAAAGACTGATTGTAGTTTTGGTCAAAGTTTTTCTCTCTGAGCCTCAGGACCGATGACTAAAACAGCTGCTCGGACATTCTGCCGTTTATAAATGATGTATGTTGAGAAAGAAAGCCATAAGACCCAAACTGATCATAAAAAATTATTTAAAAAAAGTAGCGTATCAAATATGATCATCATCATCATCATCATCATTTAAGGTTGATCAACACAGCGTGAACATGCAGCACGGTGCTTCCTCGTTAGACAGGCTGATCTGCATTTTTGATTATGTTGGCTATGGAAGCAAACGCAGTTGATCTTCCAGTTGCTCCGTTGGCTCCGACTCCCGAGGAGAGGAGAACACATTTGACCCCGTCTCTGTCTCTAGAGGATAAACTGAATCTTGGTGGAGGTAAGCCATGGAGCGCCCAGATATATTCTTAAGATTAGATCAGTATTTAGCTTATGGGTTTTAATAAGACGCCTTCAGAACTTTTAGGCTCTTATAAGAAATGTTTTGTGTTTAACATGGTGATTATCCACGCAGCAAGTACAGTTAAAGCCTGGTCCCCCCTCATATTTATTGATCAAACTTCAAAGTTCGATTTCACTGGTTGATACAGAAGGACCTCGTGTAAATAGAAGAACAAAAAAAGAAATGATAGGGTTTCATCCCTATAGTTAATTTTGAAAGCGCTGCAGAAAAGAAAAAAAAAACATCTTAACATTTCCAGGTGTGGATTATTTCACATAAAACGAATCTTTAGGATATCCTCTTCTTCTAAATGCCTTTTAGTTTTAGGCTAAAACGGGCTGGAACAATAAACGTGGTACATCCTGTGTTGTTTAACGAACAAATGAAAGAAAAACGAAGAAGAGCGGACAGACTTTTGTCGTTTTTCCTCTTCTGAAAGCAACAGAAATAAAAATAATTCTGTTGCATTCTGTTTCTCCCATTTTGGCACATTATTGTTTATTTTTATATATTTATTTTACTTTACTTATTTTTGTCTGATCTCCCTAAAATATGAAGTAGGCTATGACTTATTTAAAAAGTTGGAAATAATGAGGAAATACATAATTGAGAATAATGAGGAAATACATAGGAGTGTTTTAGAATTAAAAACCGAGTCGGACCCGTTCACGCCTTCTTCTGAGTAACAGGCTACAATAGAACGATTGAACAGACAAGCTCCGAAAAGCGCTGTCCCTAAACATTATAGTCTTCTCTAACAAACTCAAAATAATCAGCCGATTGAACTAATCAGCTTTCTTTCTTTCTTTCTTTCTTTCTTTCTTTCTTTCTTTCTTTCTTTCTTTCTTTCTTTCTTTCTTTCTTTCTCTTTCTTTCTTTCTCTCTCTCTTTCTCTCTCTCTTTCTCGTTCTCTCTCTTTCTCTCTCTCTTTCTTTCCTTCCTACATAACACATCTACTGACCAGGTGAAGTGTAACCTACTAACAGGCTTGATGAGGTTAAACACTGGCTGGCGGCTAACTTCCTCCCCTGACATGATTCCCAAACAGACGCTATTTAGTCCGCTCCTTTAGTTCGGGGAAAGCGGTGGTAGCCTACCTCCTTTAGATGTATAGCCGCTCTTGCTTTCTCTGCGAGTCCCGATTTCACCAACCTCGGATATCAGGCTGTAGCCTATCTCGATATTGAAAATAAAACCCATCGTGTCCAGACAGCATCTCGAGTCGCTCATTCATGCATTCATCACCTCCGGCCTTCATTATTCCAATTCCCCGAGGTGACAATAAAGCTTCCCTCGACAAGTTGTGCCATAAACTGATCAGCCGCCGCGGGAGCGCGCACGGTTTAGGTGACTGTGTTTCTCCACGTAACTCACAACGATTCAGGCTTGAAATTCGGCACATCAAACATCATTGAGATTGAAAAGGTACAAATATCCTTGTCAAGTACCTCAGCAGATATCTGCCTCCATTTAATTTCTATAATTTTCTCCAGAGAGTTAGGCTACTGTGCTTTCTGTTTCAGAGGTTGTTGGAAATGTTCGGCGTTTCTCCTAAACGGTCCCAATATGTAAGAGTGAATGTAATATTTGCTATTGAAAGATGGTTTGTGGTAAGAATTGGACATCTGTATGCTATAGCCTTGATAGTAATTCAGTGTAACATAATCCTGGTGCGTTGAATGTAAAGGGAAAAGTTATGTAAATTAAAATAAATCATTTTCTAACAATTTTATTGATCTTCTGTTGTTTGTTTTGCCAATACTCTAATGTCATAGCCAACAACGTGTTATAGGCTACTGTTGAGATTGTTTTTATTTTTATTTAGTCGGAAATGAAGCTACAGTCAATATTTTTTTTGTTACTAGGCTATAGAAACTCTTCATGGCGCATTTTCATTTGAAAAAACATGATCAAACTGATCAAGCTCCTTTGGCTTAACAATTACACTGTGTTACTTTCTATAAATGACTGTTTTGTTTGATGGTAACAAGATTAAAGCATAAATAGTAGCCTACAGTTCAGCACATAGAATATCTTAGAATTGTGATTGTTCACTTGCCAAAAAGTGACTGTAACATCTTGTTTACCTATGAAGGGTTAAATATGCCTCAAAATGTCTTTCTTTCTTTTTTATTTATTTGTAGACATCACAGCATACTAAGTCCTTTGAACCATCTTTGATACCCCAAAATCGCAAAAAAGGATCATTGGACTTGCCAAAAATTGATTATAGCATCCTGTTTACTCATGGAGGGTTACGTTTTCCAAAACATGTTATCTCTTGATCCTACTGTACCAATCACAGCATAATGGGTCCTTTGCATGATCATAAATACCCACAGAATGGCAAAGAACAACCATTTTACTTGCCAAAAATTGATTATAACATCCTGTTTACTCATGAAGGGTTAAACATGTCTCAAAATTACTTTCTTATTTCTTGATGTTATTGTACACATCACAGCATACTGGGTGGGTCCTTTGCATCATAATCAATAGCCTCAAATTGACACACAAAAAACCTACCCTTTTACTTTCCAAAAATTGATTACATCCTGTTTACTCACGAAGGGTTACATTTTCCCAAAAATGATTTTATTTATGTCTTGATGCTATTGTATACATCACAGCCTACTGGGTCCTTTGCATGATCATCAATAGCCCCAAAAGGGCAAAAAAACAACCATTTTACTTGCCAAAAATGGATTATAGCATCCTGCTTACCCATGAAGGGTTAAACACGTCTCAAAATTACTTTATCGCAAAGAACGACCATTTTACTTGCCAAAAAGTGATTGGCACATCCTGTTTAGTCGTGAAGGGTTAGATTTACCTTTAAATGACTTTATTTATTATCTCTAGATGTTATTGTACACATCACAGCATGCTGAGTCTGTTGCATTATAATAGATACCCCCATAATGGCTAAAAGGTCAGTTTCACTTGCCAAAAAAATATTATAACATCCTGTTTACTCATGAAGGGTTACATTTCCCAAATTACTTTATTTGTTATCTGTTGCTATTATATCACATTAGAATATTGGCAAAACAAACGAGATCAATAAAATTGTTAGAAAATGATTTATTTTAATTTACATAACTTTTCCCTTTACAGAAACAGAAAGCACATTAACTCTCTAGAGAAAATTATAGAAATTAAATGGAGGCAAACATCTGCTAAAGTACTTCGCAAGGATATTTGTGGTTTTTTTCGATCTCATTAATGTTTGATTTGCCAAAGTTTAAGCCTTAATTTTTGTGAGTTACGTGGAGAAACACAGTTACCTAACCCGTGCGCGCTCCCACGGTGGCTGATCAGTTTTTGGCAGACCATCACTTTTTTGGCACAACAGTTGGTTCAGAATGCAGCTGCCAGATTTCTTACTGGGACAGAAGAGAGATACCATATTACTCCCATTTTGAGTCTATTGCTGACTACCGGTTTGCTACAGGATACAGTTTAGTTATCTTGTTTGTTTTTTAATTATTGAATGGACTTGCTCCACCCTATTTGTCAGAACTTCTCCTTCCTTACCAGCCATCTCATGTCCTCAGGTCTGCCGATCATATTCTCCTGCCGATACCCGAAGGTGCGTTCCAAATCTTGCAGTGAAAGAGCCTTTGTGGCATGTGCCCCTAGACTACCGAATGAGCTCCCCCTAAAAAAAAAACAGTCCATCCATAAACATTTTAAAATCATGTGTGAAGACATATTACTTCAGTCTAGCTTTTAACCTTCTCTGATACTGTCTTGACTGTGGTTTGAATTTGTGTAATTATTTCTTTTATGCTATTTACTGTATTTATCTCATGTACAGCATTTTTGGTTGCCTGCCATGTCATATGGAGAGTGCTATATAAATAAAGTGGTATAGTATGGTATTGTTTTCCAGTTCAGTACCAGTTAGAGCTGCTTTAAATTTCATGTTAAAAAAAAAATTTGTTAGTTTTGGGGGTTTTGCATCATAAGTTCCTTACAGGCTTTTAAAACATCTTCGAAAGTCCTTGAACGATGTTAAAATCCAATGGCTAGTGACCTCCCACATGTTTAATCTCTCATTTTTGTTCAAAAGGCACGGTGCTAAACTTAGATTTCATCAAAAAAAAAATCTACATCATTCCTTTTTTTGACTTGGTAGCTAGCAAGGATAACCAACAATGGATGGCTGCACACTTCTATCTGACGGAACGTAAACGTGGCGTGCGCTATTCCGAAATTTTAAAACGATTCATGCATGACCAACTTTTGCATTTGGCATCACTCCCTTCTGGTTTAGAGCCCCGTGGTTTGATAGCGGGATCTCAGCTTGGGGCTGTGGCATTTATGCCCCACGGCTGTCTACTGAGCGCACATTGGGCGTATGCACTGTGATTTTAGATGTTCATCAATTGAACAAATGTTGACTTGCTGGCCCAAATCTCCGGTACCTCAAGAAGATTTAGCCTACTGACCTTGTCAGTATTCTGGCAAAGAACTATTCACAAATGTTTATAACAGAATCTTCTTGGTAACAGAATCAGTTTTTATATAATATTACTCTAAAGGATGATGCTGTTCTACTGATTAATTCAAGCTTGCATGGAGCTCCATAGAAATATCTGGTGGGGCCAGGCCCCACTGGTCCTAGATGCAAAGTCGAAACAGGTAGAGATACTTTACTTCAGCAAGTATTGTTAGAGCCTATAAAAGAATGGAGCAGAGGATCACCCTCCATTACATGTACGACCCTAGACATGCAGCCAGATTAGTGGTGGTTTTTGCAAAAATGGTACCCGAGGCAACACCTTCCTTCCATCCCACAAACAAGACACATACCCACTCTCCCGATAATGCCCATTCTGCAATAAATAAATAAATAACGCATTCAGACTATTTTGATTGATGTACTAGAAACATATACTTTACAATATAAGATAATATCAAATACTATTTCATGTAATCATGTAGTCTCTAGATATTGCCAAATGAACTCTGTTAGGTTATTTAACTCATAGGTAACCTAGAAAGGAAAGCACGCACAGAGGAGATGTGAAATGTGTTTGCTCAATTGAGTGAGACCGTGCAGTAACAGAAATGACACACCAGTCTGAGTTCCATTCCAGCAGAGTCTCAAAGATGTTGAGAATCCCAGCTTCTATTTATTCACACATTTGAACCGTTTCACCACACCCCCATTATCTTATCACCATACAACACACAGCAGAACTGTTTCTGATGGTTTGTAGGTGCATCCTGTTTGGACAGCATATTTTTGCAAAGTCAGCTCCTTATAAGCACATTTCCTTTAGAAAGTTCTTACCCCCACACTAAAAGTTACTTCCCTTAGTCTTGACACACAAAGTTAAACAAAAGAACAGACTGCATTTATCAGATACTCTCCAACAAACTCCAGACCAAAAAACAACAAAAACACATTTGAAATTCAAAAAGTTCAAAATGTTTGCATCCGACACTCCCTGTGTTTCTCAGATAAGAAAAAACCAAATCAGTTTGGAGCTTCAATAGAATTCTTTCATTCAAAGCATATTCACGTATTGGAGTGACCCTTTCAAAGTCTTGCTCTAAAGCCAACTGAGAATACATCGCAAAGCTTGAAAACCGATGTTATTGATGTAAGAAACTATGACACAAAAAACTATAAAAATGAAAAATTCAGATGAATTGACAATTTTATTCCATTTCTCTTTGGGTATTTATCGGGTACATTTTAGATCAGAAGGTTGTGTCCTGAAATGTCCAGTGTATCAAAAGTTGTTATCCGCATTACACTGTGGACTTCAATAATCAAAATTTGTGAAAAAAACAAATTCTATTTTTTTCTTGATAAAAGGAAAAATGGCAGCCCAAACATCCAAGGTGATGCTGTCACTAGAAGCTGAAGAGGTGGACTCGCTCAAAGACGGGGTGAACTTCAAGAAAAACCCAGACAGTGGGAAATGTTACATCATCTACAAGAGCAGTGGTGGCTTTAAAGCATGCAAGAATCAGTGCAAACACCAAGGAGGATTGTTTATCAAGGATATAGAAGACCTGGACGGCATGTGAGTCAATTTTTCAAGAACAAACAGCAAAGTTGTAAAAAGGAGACATCTAATAACAGCTGACAGGCTGCTCTTTCTCACAGGACGGTTAAATGCACCAAGCACAACTGGAAGCTAGACGTCTCCTCAATGAAATATGTGAACCCACCCGACAGCTTCATGCAGGAGGAACTCGGTAAGATGAGTCAAATGCAAAACTTTTTTGCACTGGGTAATAAATAATTTATTCAAATCTTGTGTGCAAACTGTGGTTTGCATGGAAGTTAAAAATTGGACGGCACATGCAAACAGCAACTGGTCCATAATGTCAGTGTACTGGCACAGATGAATAGTACTTTATTTAGAAGCAATGTCCTCATAAATGTTGTACATGCGCTCACAAAACCTCCCACCGATTTCCAGCATTCCTACAAAGAATAGTTTTCTGGTTTCTATCATGTCTCTGACTACCATCAGGAAAGGGAAAAAAAGAAACTAAGGAATATCAACGATGAACACAGAAAAAATAAATACAGGTTTTCAGTGCAAACCTATGCAACGGTTTTAAGCAAGAGGGTGCTGGGTTTGAATCACAGCTAAGGCCTTTGACCGTGGAGATTGCATGTTCTCTCCAAGGCTTTCTCCAACAGTCCAAAAACATCCTTGCTTAGTTAACTAGTCTCTCGAAATGACAGTCAGTCTTTTTTCTCTATTTATTGCTGTGCTGGATTGAGAAGTTGTCCAGGGTGTTCTCTTCGTCTTGCATATAATTCTTTTAAGCAAATAAAGGGTATTTATTTTAATAACTTTGTTAAACCATAGCCTTTTTTTTTTACTCTCGCAGAAGTTGATATCTTGGATGATGGGAGCATACAGCTGGTGGAGCTGAGTCCCACTGACCCCTGGCTGACTGACCCCCGGGAGCCTCTAGAGCTCCAGGAGGGAGAAGTAAAGGTAGGGCCTTTTTTTTCTAAACATTGAGGTAAAACTACTCCAGGTTTGAAAGGAATGCTAGAGCTGTTAATCAAAAATATAAAGCTTTCACCTTTTTTCAGATAATGTATCTCACCCACGCCTGCATGGAGCTGCAATTGGGACAGAAGCGCTTCCTGTTTGACCCCTGGCTCAGGGGTCCCGCCTTTGCCCGAGGCTGGTGGCTTCTCCACGAGCCCCCAGCAGACTGCCTGGATAGACTCTGTGGAGCTGATCTCATCTACATCAGCCACTTACACTCTGACCACCTGAGGTAAACCCTGTTGCTGCTGTTAACTTATCTTACAACTTTTTATGTCACCATGGGACAAGTGAAAAGATTACACAAAAACAGATTAAGTGTCTTGCAGGAATATTTAGAACTTTTCAATTTTTTCACATTTTATTCTACATTTAAACCTCAAATTTAAACCCTTGCCACCATAGCTCTGGCACTATGTTTAGTGTCGTTTTCCTGCTGGAAGATGACCCCTCAGCCCAGTTTAGATCCTTGCCGTCTCTAATAGGTTTTCTTCAAGTATTACTCTGTACTTGGCTCATCAGTTCTCACCAGTTTCCCTCTAAATGCTGAAGAAACATATCTCCACAGCAGGATGCTCCCACTGTGTTTCATCATGGTGATGGTGCATTCAGGGTGATGCACAGTGTTGGTTTTCGCTATATACAGTGTTTTGCTCTGGATTTGATCACATTGCCAAGTTCAAGTGAATATTAAGAGAACAGAGAACTGCTCAAATCTTATTCAAAGTTTACAATACATTCCCCCCATAAATAAAAGCTCTACATTTCATCTCAAGTTCTGTGCTTTTGGTATTTGTGTTGCATAATTCTATATGTCACTAAAGTTATGCAAAGATTCGAGAAAACCAGTTCACCTTCAACAGAAGTATATGCTATTTCTATAGTATTTGGGTGGGTTCTCGGCCATTCATTTAATGGTTACAAATGTTCAAAAATGTATATGAGCTACATGAAGCATCTGAGCATGAAAAGCAAATATATGTCAAATATTGGTCAAATGTTGGGTTATTTGACACTGGAAGTTATGATAAATAAAATTATTACACAATCATAGTATTGCATTTCTGCCTTATCTATCTATGGTCAGATGAGGAAACGTACCTTGAGGATAATAAGGTTCCATCATCAACTATTTACTTATCTAGTACTTAGTGTGATCTCCAGCCAGGCTGTTGCTGGCACAGAATTGTAACATATAGGCCATATGTAACATATATGCAACTGCTATGAAATTTGCATTAGAGCTATGCAAAAGCAGTGACCCAACATTACTTATCATATATTATGCTATGCACCTGTTCTGTTAGTACTGATGAGGATTCACTCACCTCAGCGTGCTGAATGCTTGAAGTGGCTAATATAGCAGGGAAGGTGGACCAACTTTCTTATAGTTCAGCAAATAATCATTCAGTGAGTATGTGGACATGCAAAACGTTCACCTCCAGATGTCAAGAAACTTAAACAAAACAGTGACATGTCCCAAGTATTCTGTGTCAAAAGCGCTGCAATTTAAAGAACTTTTAGGTTGCATGTAGGTGCTGTTATTAAGAAATATATTTACATTATCTGTAAAAGTTAGTGATGATTCAGTGTTAACCTTAACCTTACTTAATTTAATGAGATGTTATGCAAGCACTCGGCCAGTACTGTTAAAGACTCTCTCTCTTCAGCATGCTGAATGCTTGAAGTGGCTTGTCTACATTCATAGTCTGTAAATAGAGCATTTAACTTTCATCCCAAGATGGCTGAGTGAGCATTAAGAATAGAAAGACGCAAAATCTAGATGTTATGGCATGATAAAAAGTAACCTAGTTTGTCTTCACAAAGTATCACACTGTGAAGTTTAGCCCTAAATTCTAATACCCATGCTATATGTCAGAGGTGTATCATGCACCTCTTTGTGTGTAAAGTGTTTTTATGTCATTTGCCTTTTAAAGTATACTTTCATTAAATTGGCTTTTAGTAACAATGACAAATTATACTGATGAGCATTAATGATGTTTAGCATTAATATCAACTGTTCATTAACAATAAGTGTCTAGCAAGAGTTTGAAAAATGTTTGTTGACAGATCTACTCTGTTTCTCTTCCAGTTACCCCACTCTGAAGGTGTTGTCAGAGAGGGGTGCCGATGTTCCCATATATGTTGGTGACACATCCAGACCAGTCTTTTGGTTAGTAAACTGACAGTGGCGGAGTTTCATTTAATTGATCTATGACCTCAATCCAAACAGTTATGTTAACTTTTATGTCGTTTCATTAATATACATTTGTTTTGTATATGACAATCACCTGTGCTACATATATTTCAATTACTGCACATTTTATATTATCTTATTTATATCATTAGTTTATTGCTGTTGAAGTTATTGATAATATTGACACGTACTGTCATATGTTTTAAGAATATTTTGCTGGGGGAAAGAGGGGAGGGTGCTGAGCTAGTTTATATTGGTAGGATTTAAAGGACATGTTGCTTAAAAAAAAACAAAAAACAGCAGCATTCTGGACATTCATAATACAGGCCATGTTGATACCATTCAGCATAAGGGACTCAAAAAACAGTTAGCTGTTCCACTACTAAGGTCTTTAGACCAACTACCTATAACTTATCTGAATTTAGAAGTATAAAACTAAACATCAGTGAGGTTTTTATAAAATTTTACACCATCAAGTAATGTCATGACTGTAATATGATAGAACGAATGGAACACATTATTCAGCTGGCTAATCATTCTGCTAGTGTTCATCATTCCTCATATCTAAAGTCAGAGTAAATGTTTAAAACAACTCAGATTGTGATAGAGGCTGGACATGGACTATATTTAAATTGCTACCACACACAGTAAGCAGGATGATAAGTAATGTAAAAAAATTCTTGCAAAGTTTACTCCAAGACAGAAAAAAAGCGTGGAATCCTGGGGTCACCAGAGTTCATAGCACAGTTTGAGCATTTTTTTATGCACATTTCCCAGAGGTTTAAATAACTGTAAAGAGTGCTCTGAATATATCTGAGTATAATTACCATAGCATGTAGGGCCGCTACCTATATTAGGCTTCACAAGTTGTGTTAGAATACAATAACTATAAAAACAACAAAAACCCATAAAAATAAAACAAAATTATAATAATGTTACAAATAATAGACGTGTAGAGGTGTGTGTGTGTGTGTGTGCGCGCGCACATGTATGTGCACATGCACCTGTGTATGAGTTCTTCAAAGAATCTCAAACACTTTCGATATTCTTTTGTTGTTCGTGCCAGAATCCAATAATAGATCTGTCTGCTTACCCACCAGTGCAGTTATGGAAATGTTCCCATTTACATCAACTGCTTACCCTGCACACAACTGCACATTCCCTTCGCTCAACAGCCACATCCCCTTTTCGTGTCCCCAGGACTAAACTACAACTATGGAAGACCGGGCTTTCTGTTCATCAGCACCTCATTTCTGGAATTTGCTTCCAAATACTTGAGGTCCCCCGCAGACCGCAAAAACACCCATAAAACTTTTCTCTTTCATATTTTTCACAACTAGGACTGATATGATATTCTTTTGTGACTGTTGTTTTTGTGACCACTTTATGGTGGATAGCATTTTGAGATTGCAACTGTAAAGTGCTCCGTGCATTTTACAATGTAATCGTTTTTACGACTGTTAAAAGCTGTATTTACTCTAAAATTATGATTAGTGTTTTTTGTATCAATTTAGCCATCACAGAAGAGAAAACACCACAACATTGTATCATCACAGAATCTGGTCACACAAGCCGTCTAACAATGAAAAAAATTTAAAGTGCCCCAGGCATGAAATTAGCATTTTTCTGGTGATGTTTTTTGGTTTCCCCATCCTGCCTATGTCCCCTAAGGGGTTAAAACCACTGATTAGTGTTTCCTTCGTCCCCGGGTATGTCTGCCTACATAGTGAAATTAGCACTCAGAAACGGGCTGTTTTGCAGTTCGGCATATGACCTCACGTTTCGGCTTATGTCGTCACTGAGTTCCAGCCAATTACCCCCTTCTCTGAACTGCACTCTCCAAGTCCCTCCCCCCGCGGCGCGTATTACAACCTAAACAACGAGAGCTACGGTAAAAGCCAAACAACAAACCCGCAGCATGGAGTCCAGACCACATCGACACTGTCCTCCCCACTTCCTCCCCACTGAAAAGCTTGTGGATGGACTGTATTTATGCAGCGAATTTACCCGAAAGACTCCTGAAGCGCGTGGTCGTTTGTGGCAAACATTTCTCTGACGAATGTTTTATTAACTTGGGACAATACAGCAGTGGATTCGCAGATCGTCTTAAACTTTTACCAGCATCAATACCAACTCTCAGTGAACCAGCAAATATCCCTATACAAGTAAGTATACTTCCGCAATGATGTCCTTCAGCTGTTTTATACCAGTGTTTCCCACACATAGACGAATCTGGGGCGGTGCGCCACAGATTAAACTCTGACCGCCACAGATTCAACACCGACCAAAAAACAAATAAAAATCAACACCGACTGTCACATATTGCGTTTCGTTTTTCTTTTTTACGCTATTTAAAACACGCAGTGTATTCGTTCAGCGTTTCCCTGCTCTCTCTTCGTCTCTGTCACTCACGTCTCTCATGCACACACACGCGCGCGCACACACACACACACACACAGCCCCTCCCCTCCGTGCACAGCACGTCTGTCTGGATCACCTGTGGAAGACATCCTCTACCTTTCTGGGTCCTCCTCAGGTGCCTCGCCGTCCGGATCAGATCCAGATCAAATTGAAACGCCATTACATAGTTATAGTAGCCATTACATAGTTATAGTAGCCATTACTGTCATGGTAAAGCTACGTAATGAGGACGGATGGATGGATGTGTGGATGGATTATCAAATATTTTATTAGGCCTGTAATTTGTAAACAGATTATTGTTCAACACACAATATAATTAGGCCTAAACCTAATTACATTTCATGCATGATATTGGAATTTGGGCAATTTGTGGTGCGCAAATGCATGTCTGTCAATGTTTCATCAGATGCGGACGTTAGAGACTTAATTGACAATAGAGGTGCATGGCTTGGGCCCCGCCCACCAAAACTCGGTGGTTCTGTGCTAATGCTAACAGAAGGGCCTCCTAGTAGGCGCTGCAATTCTACAACAAGGCTGAGTTACGGCAAACGATCCTTTGATACAGTATTAAGCTACTTCGAGTGTGACTAAAAAGGGCCAAAACGTCACGGGGAATTTCATGCCAGTATCGAGATATTTCGTCTTACGGTACATACAATATCAATATATTGGCACCAAATATCGATATTTAAACAATAAACACATTCTTCACAGATTATCTCATAAAAACCTACAATTTTTCAAGTCATGATGATGGCGCTTTGCACAAAATAAGTGCTGTCGACTGCCGTAGGTGAAATATATGTGCATTACATGTTTAGGTTAAACTTAACACAAGTCAAGAACTAAGCACAAGTTAAATGTTCTCAGGTTTTAAAGTTTACAAGGAACAAATAAATGTTAGCACTAAAATGTATGTGCATGTTTAGGTTAAACTTTACACACAGTGGTAAGTAAAAGATCAAATGTGTTGCCCGGTTTTCCTAGACCACACAGTTGTTTAAGTTAAAATGCAATGACTGAAATGTTTATTTTTCATATGCTCCTTTGAAAAGAGCTACTGTGCACTTTGTTTTACAAATTTCACATGAATTGCTCCAATTTATGTGAAATTGATTGACAATATTTTGTAGTTCATTTAAAATGGTTTTCATGAAGTCAATAAATTCTGAATGTCTTCAGTGACACAGATATCATGATGTATCGTGGATTAAATTTATGCAATTTATTGATTATCGCAGAATCGCTGTATCGTGATATTATCGTTATCGTAGGCAAAATATCGTCATAGTATCGTATCGGAAGGTACCTGGTGATACCCACCCCTAGTTTTAACCCCTTAGGGGACATAGGCAGGCTGGGGAAACTAAAAAATATGACCAAAAAACTCAAAAAATGCTAATTTCATGCCAGGGGCACTTGAAGAATTTTTTGCAGGCTAAAATCAAGTAAACTTTATTATCCTGACAAATTGAATACAATTAAGAATAAAACATGAAATATCTGGTGATCATAGAGTTTCATTGTATTTCTCACCTCATTAGGGTTTTTTATGGATCGACAATAATCAGATACATTTTATTATATTTCAACTCACATTGTGTCCCCTTTATCTCATTTAATACAACAGGAACTTGGAGCGAAGCAAAGTCAAGCTGACCAATATCAAAGTCACTCCTTTTGGTGTTTGGCAAAATGTAAGCTTCTTTTTATATTTCTTATCTAAATCAGGTTTTACAAAAAAAAGAGGAAGATCCCTATTTTAAATAGTCATTGCTGATATGAATTTCTTTTGCTTTTACTTTTACAGGTTGATGATAACCTGAGATTTATGATTCTGATGGATGGCGTCCATCCTGAAATGGACACCTGCATCATTGTTGACTATAAGGGTACAGAAGACTTTACATGAGTAAAACACTTACTAACAGAGTATTTAAAGAAAGCGTAATACATTTTTTACATTTTTTTGGACTGCAGGTCACATGATCCTGAACACAGTGGATTGCACCAGGCCAAATGGAGGCAGACTACCAGAAAATGTGGACCTGATGATGAGTGACTTTGCTGGTGGTGCGTCTGGATTCCCAATGACGTTTCACGGGGGAAAATACAGTGGTAAACTTAACTACATTTTCTTGGACAGCACTGTATGGTGTTGTGCACTATAGTGTTGTTTCGTGTCTATTGATGTAAAACATAGAAAAAGGTGTGAGAAATTGGGAAAGTTTCTCTTTAAAATCCCCTGCTTGTATGGACCATTGAACAAGTGTAGAACAAAGCCACAGACTGTGTTCACCTCAAAGGCAGTGCTTTGATGCAGAGCATGGGATTGGTCGTTTTCAGAACATCATTGTGGGAGTGTTGCTTCAGCGGTTGGACACGCAAAAGGTCTTTCAAAGTACACATTCAGCTTTGAGAAAAACAATTTAAAAAACAAATGTTTTTACAAAGTGTTTTTCTCAGTAAAGACTTAAAAATGAGGTATGGTGAGAAGGAAAAGTCAAACCTAACAGTGGTTTAAAAAGTTTTAAACAGTAACAGCAATGACAGTAATCACCTGTACGTAGAAAATTTGAAAGTCGTGTAGAAAATCATTTAGCCAAATGTATATGCTTGCTCATGACACCATTAAGATGGTGTCATTGGGGATTTTTCTGTTTCTCATTCTCAGACTCCTGGAAGGCAGAGTTCATCAAGAATGAAAGGAAAAAGTTATTGAACTACAAGGCTACACTGGTCAAATCACTGCAGCCGAGGATCTACTGTCCCTTTGCTGGATATTTTGTGGAAGCTCATCCATCAGACAAGTTGAGTTTACACAGAGGGGTTGGGCAGAGTTTGTACAATACCAATGGTTGACGCATTAGGGTCCATGTGAATGGGCCTTCACATTCTGCTATCTAGCAGATGTAGCTTGATGCGCACTTTATCTCAGAAAGATAACAGAAACAATGGCACCTGCACATGAATGTATAAACAGTTTTTTTTTAACTTTGACCTAATTGTTTTTCTCTGTCTACATTCATAAAGGTACATTAAAGATACAAACATGAAAAACAGAGCAGAGGACCTCAATGCACTCATCAATAAGCTTGCACCAGACATCAAGACGTGGACACCCAAACCTGGAGCCGTACTGGACCTTGGCCTTGCACTGAAAGACCCCACAAGCAGGTTGACAGAAACTCAAAGTTGTCTTGTGTGTTTTCATGTGGGGCAGAAAAAGTCTCTTTCAGCTGTGAGCTGTATAAATTGGGAAAGTCACTCCTGAGCACAAACATAAATAATGAACTTTCAGGTAGGGGAGCTTAATTATATAATTATAACCTTTCTAAAAACTTCAGCAAGTGTGGGAGGAGACAGGAAAAGACAGATGAGAAAGATAATAAATCTTGAAGCCCAAGATAAGATAATATTAAGGTTGGGCTGTGATCTGCAGTTAGGGCAGATCAATGTAGTGCACATGAGGATAAATAATTGCAGTGTCATATACAGGTCCTTCTCAAAAAATTTGCATATTGTGATAAAGTTCATTCTTTTCCATAATGTAATGATAAACATTAAACTTTCATATATTTTAGATTCATTGCACACCAACTGAAATATTTCAGGTCTTTTATTGTTTTAAAACTGATGATTTTGGCATACAGATCATGAAAACCCAAAATTCCTATCTCAAACAATTAGCATATCATGAAAAGGTTCTCTAAACGAGCTATTAACCTAATCATCTGAATCAACTAATTAACTCTAAACACCTGCAAAAGATTCCTGAGGCTTTTAAAAACTCCCAGCCTGGTTCATTACTCAAAACCGCAATCATGGGTAAGACTGCCGACCTGACTGCTGCCCAGAAGGCCATCATTGACACCCTCAAGCAAGAGGGTAAGACACAGAAAGAAATTTCTGAACGAATAGGCTGTTCCCAGAGTGCTATATCAAGGCACCTCAGTGGGAAGTCTGTGGGAAGGAAGAAGTGTGGCAGAAAACGCTGCACAACGAGAAGAGGTGACCGGACCCTGAGGAAGATTGTGGAGAAGGACCGATTCCAGACCTTGGGGGACCTGCGGAAGCAGTGGACTGAGTCTGGAGTAGAAACATCCAGAGCCACCGTGCACAGGCGTGTGCAGGAAATGGGCTACAGGTGCCGCATTCCCCAGGTCAAGCCACTTTTGAACCAGAAACAGCGGCAGAAGCGCCTGACCTGGGCTACAGAGAAGCAGCACTGGACTGTTGCTCAGTGGTCCAAAGTACTTTTTTCGGAGGAAAGCAAATTTTGCATGTCATTCGGAAATCAAGGTGCAGGAGTCTGGAGGAAGACTGGGGAGAAGGAAATGCCAAAATGCCTGAAGTCCAGTGTCAAGTACCCACAGTCAGTGATGGTCTGGGGTGCCATGTCAGCTGCTGGTGTTGGTCCACTGTGTTTTATCAAGGGCAGGGTCAATGCAGCTAGCTATCAGGAGATTTTGGAGCACTTCATGCTTCCATCTGCTGAAAAGCTTTATGGAGATGAAGATTTCATTTTTCAGCACGACCTGGCACCTGCTCACAGTGCCAAAACCACTGGTAAATGGTTTACTGACCATGGTATTACTGTGCTCAATTGGCCTGCCAACTCTCCTGACCTGAACCCCATAGAGAATCTGTGGGATATTGTGAAGAGGAAGTTGAGACGCAAGACCCAACACTCTGGATGAGCTTAAGGCCGCTATCGAAGCATCCTGGGCCTCCATAACACCTCAGCAGTGCCACAGGCTGATTGCCTCCATGCCACGCTGCATTGAAGCAGTCATTTCTGCAAAAGGATTCCCGACCAAGTATTGAGTGCATAACTGAACATAATTATTTGAAGGTTGACTTTTTTTGTATTAAAAACACTTTTCTTTTATTGGTCGGATGAAATATGCTATTTTTTTTTTAGATAGGAATTTTGGGTTTTCATGAGCTGTATGCCAAAATCATCCGTTTTAAAACAATAAAAGACCTGAAATATTTCAGTTGGTGTGCAATGAATCTAAAATATATGAAAGTTTAATTTTTATCATTACATTATGGAAAAGAATGAACTTTTTCACAATATGCTAATTTTTTGAGAAGGACCTGTATAGACCAACACTAGTCATGCACAGTTGTGAATAGTGAGGAAAGCCTTGCATAGATTTCAACACCTTCTTCAAATAGAAATCTAAAAAGTGTAACATGCATTTACATTTGTCCATCTTTTCTTAGGTGCACCCAAATAAAATCCAGTTCAGCCAATTGCCTTCAGAAGTCACATATTTAGTTAAAGTAGTCCATCGGGGTATAATTTAATCTGTGTGCGAATACAGCTGTATTCTAAAACGCCTCAGTGGGTTGTTGGAGAAAACTAGTGAACAAATAGCATCATCAAGCCAATAACCCAAGATCTGAACATCTCATTTAGCTATGTTAAATTCATCTGAAAATGGAAAGAGTGTGGCAGAACTACAAACCTTCCAAGACATACTCATCCACCTAACCTGACAAGCCAGGCAATGTGAGCAAAACTCAGAGAAGCAGACAAATGGTCCGTGAATACTCTGCAGGTGCTGCAGAGAGCCACAGCTCAGGTCAGAGAAACTGGTGACATCAACATTTGAAGACATTCTACAGCCCAAAACTCCAACTATGGTGCCAGGAGGCCCACTGCAACAGCATTTAAAATGCAAGTAAACATGGGGAGTTAATTTAGCATTTGTAAACTATCAGCTGAAATGGGAAACTGGAACGATGCAGAGGTCCAGGAGCTTCTGGCCTTTAGAGCTGAGGAGCAGAAGACCAGATAGTTCATGGGAACTGTGAAGGACATCAACCTTTTGGAGCAGCTCGCAAAAAGAATTGAGGAGCGGGCCTTTAATCGGGAAAAAAAACAAGTTATGTCCAAGATATTTTGTCTGTTTACCACGTACTCTTCAGTCTCACGGTTTATACTCAGCCCTGCACATCATTAGCCGGAACACCACCCCTACCATCCTGCCATTGTGTAATCTTTTGTGAAAAACACCAGATCACACCACATTGCTGCCACAGGCTGACTACTTATGAATGACCAAGAGACGCACTGAGAGCAGCCCTGATGGCTTGGATTTAACACTAGACTGAAAATCAATTAAAAGAATGTAAAATAAAAAAAACTAAAGTGTTAAAATAAAATCTATTAAATAATAACTATTAAATCTCAAGCCTTAGTAGTTTAAAGTTTCCCTCACTGCTTCCTTTGCTATGATTAATTACAGTGAGGCCATCGTTGATCCTCCAGCCAAGAACAAAATCTACAAGGACAACTGGGAGTTTGACTTGTATGTGGATGAGCTGAACAGCGCCATCGGCAATGAGATATTTAAACATCAAAGCTGGATTCAATTTTATTACAGCTGGGCAGGCTTTCAAAACTACAACCTGGTGGTGCGGGTAAATATGTTTGACCAAAAGGATTGCCTTTAGTCTTCTTGTACTCCTGTCACAGAAATTATTGGCTTTTTCTTGACTTATTTTTTTCGTGACTGCTGCATTGCTTGATTTTATTCTCCTGTAAATTTTGTTGTGGATATCTGGGTGATGGTATGAAGGAACGCACTTCAAAGTGAAGCTCTAAAAGAGAAAATGAGATTTAATTACTAAAAACCAAAATATTCAGAAGACAGAAGTGTTTACAGTGGAATGGTTCAAATGCAGGCTTAAGATTGTCCAATCTTTGGTTACTGCTTAACAGCCTCGGTGTTATCAGTACCCATCATTCAGTCTTCTTAGTAGGAGTTTACCAACATGCCACATTTAACTTGGCTTGATAATATTTTTTTCTTCTACCTTGCAAATGTTCTCCAACTCTTTCAGATTGTGGGGACATATCTACATAACAGCCCTGTTCAGGCGTTCTCAAAGATTTTCTATTGCATTCAGTTCTGGACTATGGGAAGGCCATTCTAAGACTTTACATTACTACTGGTATAACCAATCTTTTGTTAATCTAGACTCACTATGATGCTAAAAATGTGTAAAAATGAAATAGCCCTTTGTCAGGTCAATAGCACACTGCAGGTTTTGAGTAAGACCTGACTGGTACTTTGAACCGTTTCCATTTTTACATTTGGTGCATTAAACTTTATTAGTACGTGGCAGTATATCGTTGACCAAGTTGCATCAAAGATACAGGATAATATCTTTCAATATCCAGATGAAACAGGGGTCTGCAACCTTTAGAGTCAAGATATTTGTCCTATTTGTCCTCAGTCCAGCTAAATAAAGCATGTTTAAATTGCAATTGTAGAAGCACCAAAGAGCTAATTGTGGCTCCAGAGCTATGAGTTGCAAACCCCTGAGAAAGAAAGCACCACATCAATGTTTTCTACCCTACATAGTTGGTGACTAATAGGTTGAAACCACAATCTATTCTGTAACACTGCAAAAAAGAGTGAGCATAACTTTCCCACACTGAGGCCAGAGGTTCATGTAAAACAGCAGAAGAAAATGGCAAATACATAAGTTATTACATCATGTTATCTATTTTGTATTCAGTTTTGCAGTAATTATTTTAAATGAATAATTATAAAGTGGAATGTGCAATGTTTGGCCTTCTGAAGTTGCTTTTTTAGTTGCGTTTTTACGATGCTCTCTTAAAAATAGAAACAGGATGGGTGTTGCAGTTGAGAAGTTACTGTCATGTTAGGTAGAATAAAGGACCCAAAAGCAGCAAGTAAAACGTAAAGATTTAATTGTAACAAAAAACAAGAAAAAATTACTTACAAAACTAAGGAGAATCAACCAATGCAGTGATGGGGAGAAAAAACAGGAACAGGACAGGAAGGCAGGAACCAGACAGGGAAAAAACGACAACAGACCAGCGAGTAGTGACTGAATGAAAGCAGAATATATACTGGGGAGGAAATGAGGAAGTGAGAGGAGACCAATGACTAATAAGGGGAATCAGATAAAGGTGAGAGGGAGAGAGCAGGTGGAAACAATCAACAGCTGGGAAGAGAGGTAGAATGGTTTTGGAGACAGAAAACTCTTAAGAAACTAAAGATAATAAGTCTAGGAAGAGGACCTAAGGAAACACTAGAGAGCAGAAGGAAGAAATAAATTAGGAAACTATCTAGAGGGAAGAACTAAGGAAACAAATGAGGACATAAACAAAAGGTGAAAACATCTAAGAGCAAGAAGATACAGAAACAAGGAAGTGCCAGAATAAACTAATAAAGACAAGGAATAATCTAACATTAAAAAACTAGATAAGGAAAAGAACTAAGTTTAAACACAAACAGGAGGGACAAAACAAGAAAGCAGCTTGGGGTACAGAGGGGAAGGTAATTAAGTGGAAGGAAAAAAAAAGCACAACTCCACGGAACCTGACAGTTACACATCCTGAAATAATTTTTTTTGCCACTACTAAACGAACGAGGCGTTTTTTTGTGAGGGGAAACTTTGCAATGAGTAATTTTAACACCAGACTGAAAATCATAATTGTTTCAAAAGAATAGTTATACCTTAGAACATGAGCCAGTCTAAGGCACACCTGGGCAATATTAATGCTGTTTAATCAGCACCTTGATATGCCACACCTGTAAGATGGGATGGATTATCATGGCAACGGAGAAGTGCTCACTAACAAAGATTTAGACACATTTGTGAACAATTTTGAAAGTAATGGGCATTTTGTGTAAATATAAAATATTTCAGATCTTTTTTTAAATGAAAAATGGGAGTAAAAACAATAGTGTTGCGTTAATATTTTTGTTCAGTGTACTTCTGAGCTGTGCCTGTGTGCCTCTATGCCCTGTGAGCCTCAATCAGATAGTGGCTGTTACCCCCCAACTGTTGCGCCCACCCCTGCTGATGTGGATGTGTATTGTAACCTTAGCTCATTGAAATACACTTTAGTATACAACAACAAAAATAGAAGGTCTCTGTTTCCATACAAAAATTAATATATAAAGTTTCTTAACCTAGTATAATTTGGGCTTGGGCTAGAGTCAAAGACATGGGCACCTTTGAGAATCATCTTTAGACTACTGAAATCTCATTCAAATTTGATTGCACCACAGGAGTAGACCCTATCATCCCAAACACAACAGCAGATCTGATGTGATCTGATGACCTGATGTGACTAAAACAATTCTGTGGAATTCCTTAATGTTTTCTCTTGGACAGAAGATGCTTTTCTTCAGGTCTGCACTGATGGTTTCGTAGCATGACTCAGGGCAAAAAATACAGTAAAACCAAGTCCAAGTTATACATTTCAATGTGACATATGGGGCAAATGTGAGAAGACTAGTCGACTTGTGTGTCTCTGTTTTGCCCCACAATAGACTGGTGACCTGTACCCACCCCCCACCCCGCAACCCAGCATGGATGGATTATAGTTTAATTGTGTATAACTGCCTGTAGAGACTCGATTCTTCTTGTTCACCTCTTGCAGAAACCCTTGGCTTTTTGCTAGCATTTTTTTATTTTTGATGGGGCTGCTGCATTGCTAGATTTTATTCTTCTGTAAATTGTGTTGTGGATATCTGGGTGATGCCATGAGCATTTCAAAGTACCATTTAAGCAAACAAAGAGCTTTGCAAAGATATAACCTAATCATACAGTGCAAAGATCTTCTGATGAAGCTGTAATATTTCAGCTGATAGTTGAAGGTAAAAATAAAACTTCCTTAAGATGAAGAACACCCTCCTCACAAAATGTGACACATTGAAACCCTGTTAGATTATAACTGACATTTTATTGAAGTTCACTGCAATCTTTTTCATGTAGATGACTGAAACAGATGACAACTTTGAACCACTGAGTAATGGCTACAACTACCTGGTGGACTTTTTGGATTTGTCTTTTCCTTCAACAAGACCGGAGAGAGAGCACTCTTACATTGAGGTAAGCTCCACTTAAAGAACTTAGGGCAGCGAAAAGGAGCTGAACATATTTTTGCTACACAGTGGACCCTCACAATTTGTATAGGTAGAAGGACCACAGCCGCCTGTGTGTAGCTAAAATTCACAAATACTTGACACCCCCTCTAAAAACACTTGTAACTGCCTATTTTAAAAGTTCAAACAAGAAATATACTTCGAAAGACTATAGTCTTAGCACTACTGCAGAACCTACTGTCGTGGCCAAAACTTTTGAGAATGTAATGATTTATAAACTAGTAGAAGTATCTTTATGAGATTTTGTATCATTTGCTCTTGTTAGGTTACCTTTTAATGCATTTGATTTTGGCCGTGGGCAAGACACTGTCTCTATGGGGTAATGGGTGGGTAACAGTACAGAAGCTGCCGAGGAGTGGGTTAAACTATGACTCTGCTTCCTGGACTGGACCCTGGGTTGTCAGTGTTTTGCAGGGCTAATAAATCCAGCCAGATTTCTAGAAAGAAGAACTGCTCCACCCAAAGTGGGATGGATGCCATCTCTCCGGACCAGACCAGGTTTTACCCAAAATGTTTGCCAGTTATCAGTGTAGCCCAGATTGTTTTCAGGGCACCACCTGATGTCTCCATTTCATCGTGCCATTTCAAGAGCAAACCAAGCACTTGGCTTGGGGTATGTACTCAGAAATGGCCTGGTAGCGTCACTGGGATGAACTTGTGGTTAACTCATGGTGATTGGTTGTAACTCAGTGGGAAATTATATCAACAGACGTCGCCAAACAACTGGCATCTGCTGATCAGTGATGCTACTCACTACCGAAACTGTCACGATATGCTAACATCTTATTAAATTCCTGAAAGGGACAATTTTGTATGGAGATTCAATGACTGAGAGGACAAAGCAGATTTTTCCAGTCAGCTTCGCCCCGCCCAGAAATATCTTAGAACTCACATAGTTGAAAAGGGCCTAAAGAAGATTCAGGTTTTGTCAATCAGTGCAGCATAGTGTCACTCTTTGAAAACGTTTTTGTATCACTTCCAGGAAAAACCTAAAGTTTCTCTGTGTTTTACTTTAAGATTAAAAACAGAATCGGCGTAATGAGGTATGTGGTGCTGCACGGCTGCCTCTGGGATGACCTGTACATCGGCTTTCAGAACCGCATCAGCCGAGAGCCGGACATCTACCACCACAAGTATACACACACACAGATAAAAAAAAACATTCATGTACATAATTTATCTGGAATGCAGTTTTAAGAAAACAATTTGCATTATTGCTCTAACCTATAAAAACAAATTTATTTTTTCATTTTGGCCTTTAGGTTCTGGAACCACTTCCAGACCCAGTTACCACTTCAGTGTCCAGACTGGGGGCAGTTTCTGCAGTGGGTGCCCCAAATCCAGGAAACAGATGCATTAGATGCAGGCATATTGAACTACTGTTCAATTTTATAGATTTGGGAGGAAGGGGTAAGAAAATAAAGTTCAAGATTTCCTGGTTTAAATCCTTCTGTACAAAGTAAATGATAAGTTAAAATTATTCTGAGTAAGAATGCACTACACTGACTGTAAGGTTTTTATTTTACTACATTGGTGAGTGCACTCAGTCAGCCAAAAGGGAATTATATATGACGATTTATTTAAGTCTAAAGGTAGCTGTATGCATTTTTAATCCTTGATATTGGCTTTTGTGTTTATGGAAGTTGTTTTTGACAACTACTTTGGGATTTTTTCCATTCCTATATATTCGATGTGTATGTTTTCTAAAATCTTACCCTAATTTCTAAATGAGGTTATTGTGCCAAACCAATTCCAGAGCAAGGCCACACCTTAATTACATCTGTTATCACTCCCTTCCCTCATACATTACATTCATTCTTACCTCTGGCATGAAAGTCTAATTTCCACTCACCCGCATCTTTTCAGGTACCATTGCTCAGTTCCAATTAGCAAATGAGCCAATCACATTGCAGCAACGCAAAGCATTTAGAGGTCGGGAGATGGTGATAATGACCTGCTGGCGTTCAAAGAGAGCATTAGAATGAGGAGTAAAACGGATTTGGTTGACCTTAGATATAGTGTGGTTGTCTGTACCAGCAAAGCTGGTTTGAATATTTAAGAAGCTTCTGATCTGCTGGGATTTTCATGCAGAATTATTAGTCGGATTTAACAGAAAACTGAACAGAAATCCCCCTGTAAACTTGAAACAGATGGGCTACAGCAGCAGAAGACCTCAACGGGAACCATTCCTGTCCGCCAAGAACTGGAAAATCAAGCTGTGATTCTAACAGGCTGGCCAAAATTAAACTATAGGAGATTAAAAAACACCAAAACTACTGTTACTGACCATGCCCCATTCCTTTGTGAACAAAATGTGGCCATCTTCTTAAGGCTAACAGGATAATGTCACAAAGCTTAAATCATCCCAACATTTAGAACAATGAGTTCATTGTTCTACAATGGCTTCCATCAACCTCAGATCTCAATTCAACAGAGCACCTTTGGGATGTGGTTGAATGAGAGATTTATGTAATGGATGAGTATCAAAACAAATCTGCAGTAACTGCATGATGCTATCATGCTAATATAGACCAAAATGTCCGCGACACCTGGTTTAATATGTGCTTAGAGGCATGAAGACAAAAGGGGTTCCAGCCCAGCAGAAGTGGATTTGAAGGACATTAACCAACTGTACAACTGAAAATGATAATGAACTAAATAAACTAAATTGACAGAGAGAATTTCTTTTGGGTATATATTCCTCAAACATTGTTCCACAAAACGTTTCATTTATAAGGTTCAAGGAGAGTTGAAGCATGACCCACTCATGCATTTCATCCTCTTTACCTGTATTCACAATTCTCCACAATCAGCTGGGTTGATTTCAGTTTTTTTTATTTTTTTTTCACAACATCAGTAGGTACTGAATGGCCTTGAACAACATAGAATCAATGTCAGTTCCATTTGACAACAACTTTATTTACTCCATCCTCCCTTCTCAACCTAATCCTGTTTTATTCAGTCTTTGTTCAGATAATATACGTACTGAGACAATTTAACTCTCCTTCCTACAGTAACTACTAATCATAAGACTCCAATGATGAAACCCCACCTTTTGAAAGCTTCATCTTCTCTCCCTTTATCTGATTACATTAGAAAATGTACTTTGATGTGGTCTAGTGTTTGCTCATTAAATATCTTTGCACTGTGTTGATTAAAACACTGCCCTACCTCCTCCTCTGTCGAGCCTTTTACTTGGACAAACAAATCACTATATACTGCTTAAATGGTAACAGTAACAGAGTAAAAAATGTTGTTGTATTCAATGATTTCTGTCATGGTACTCTTGTTCTTGTATTTATTTTAAACTTTAGAGGGCACAGTATCAATCTGTAGTGGTAAATGTCATGGTTATCAGTTAAAAGGGACATGCTTTAGTGGTGTAACAGTAAATCAGACTAAACATTTCCTGGTTTGGGTCAGTTAGGAATGTCAAATTTATCTCTGTGTTCTAAATGCCAGAGTGACCAAAGATATTTTTTAGAGATATTTTACTTAAATAAAATTCAGAGATTTCCTTACTTGTCTTTAATATTTTGTCCAGTTGACTTTTGAACCAATTGACTTGGGTCAAATGTTTTGCGTATCCTTCGACCACCCACTCACATTTCTGCTGACAGAGGTTGCCTTACTCACACACAAATATTTTCAGTTCTGCCTACAAATTAAATATCATGAGAATAGCCTATTAGCTCACGTTGATACAGGACTCATTTCACTGTGGATGATGACACGTCCTTAAAAGTTTCAGCAAACATGTTAACTGTTTTGCAATTCCTCATCACATTTCCACTTAAAACACATCACTGATTGGGAAATAGAGATGGTATGGATGATATGATAGTTGGACTCTCCCATGGTGTTCATACATGCCTATAATTACCCTTACGGAAAAGTCCCATAGGTTGAACGTGTTCATTACATGGGATCATATGTTATCCCAAATGGTATCTGGTAAACTAAATGGGTACATGGGTTTCACATATTTTTCACATGTAATCACATACAGTAGGCTACAACTGTAATTCCACATGAGTTTCACACATTTCACATATAAGTTGTACTTGGAAAATAACATGTTTCACATGTGGTTTACATGTTATTCCATGGGCTTACATGTGAATGTACATAGGTGGCACAGTTTATTACCATAAAAATGTTTCGAATTCACATCATAAATGTGTGCAAAATGTACACATTTCACATATTTTTTAAACATCTTTTCGCATGTGAACTTCACATGGGTCAAAGATTTTTCACATGTGATCCCATGTGATTTTGCACATAAGAAATGCATGTGTTTCTTCCATAAGGATATTTAAACAGATGAACATGGCACCTTCAGTGCTCTAGAAATTCACTTAAAGATAAACCACAGTTCTGGAGGAGAATGAGCCTCTTGCAAATATTTTTCCTTTTTTAGTGATGTTAGGCATTGAGCAGAGTTTGAGGCCTTAAAATATACCCATAGCTGTGCCTTACAAAGCCATGGCAACATCATCTGGGCTTTTCTGAAGTTGTAAACTCGCATAGAGATCTCATTGTATGCAACCTTCTCTCATTTCTCTCTCATCATTAGTTAGGTAATTAGTAAAAATAAATAACTATGCAAATGCAACCTGGCCCAGAACACGATAATGTTTGTTTGATCTAATGCAATACAGAAAAGAAACATAGGTTGTATTTTTACAGTGTATGTAAACATCTAGATTCAAATGCACATGACTTGCTGAATGTACTTTATTTGTATTATATCAAATGGTTGTGGAGAATAAATGAATTTGAATCCAGATTTGGTTGTAAGTTGACTGATCTTAATATTTCTGAGTTTTGCCATTAACCTAATACAGAATGTCAAATGTGCCAAAACCAAAATCATAGAAAAATCATAATACAAAGTCCACAAGGCCATGCCAAAATGTGGAGAGGCAACAGAAACAGATGGCTCGGTTTATATATTTCACTAAGCCAAAAACAAACAATATATATATATATATATATATATATATATATATATATATATATATTTATATATATACATACATATACATACATACATACACACATATATATATGTGTGTATATATATATATATATATATATATATATATATATATATATATATATATATATATATATGCTGTTTGGTGAAATGTAGGGCCCGGTGGCCTCGTGGGCATTAACCTAAAAGACTCAGGAGTGCTGTCCTCCTCATGTCTGTGGCACCACGCATTTTCACCCACTGGAGTGTCAGCAGACCTCTTTGGACAGTCGTTGCCTTAGCTTTCCCCATTTTGGCCTTCTTGGTTAGCTGCGCAGAAGTTGAAGGCCTTGGAGGTATTTAGTCTTCATCTTCACTAAAACAAGATAACAGAAAAATAATTAGAGAAATTATAAATATATGCATCCACATCTACACATAAATGTCCACACACACACATTTTATATATATCTAGACAGACAGACAGACAGACAGAGAGAGAGAGAGAGAGAGAGAGAGAGAGAGAGAGAGAGAGAGAGAGAGAGAGAGAGAGAAAGAGAGAGAGAAAATACCTTTCAGGCAGCTGTGTCTCTCTGTATGACGTTCCAGCAGTCTGCTTGGGCATGGTGAAGCGTTGATGAGTAAGCTAAGGATGAATGCCAAGGTGCTGGCACCCGGCCAAAGCACACAAACAACCGCAGAGACTCTGACGGCCCTCTGATGGCCTCAACCATAGATTAACATGTAATCTTGCCGTTTTGGGCGTTGACGTTTTGGGCAGTGTGAACGCGGCTTTAGAAGGGGGGAAAAATCATGCCTGTGTTTAGCCACAATATGCCTTTAATATATCTCACTAAAACTAAAGAACAGTACAAAGGCATTAATTATTGCAGTATATATGCAGTATGAGAACAAGTGTTTACCTTAAGACCAGTAGAGAGCAGAGTTCTCAACATAGGGTTTGTGCAAAGATGTTCCTTGGACAGAGGGGCTAAGAACATTGGGAGAGTCTCAAAATACATTTGAGACTGGTGTAAACATGTCAGTTGAGTGTTCTAGAACAGTGGTTCCCAATTTTCTTTCCTTGAGGACCACTTCCTTGTGTCCTAGACAAGCCAGGACCCCCCCCCCCCCCCCCAATCCCAACTCCTACCTACATACATCCAGTAAAAGTGATTAAATGCAAACTTTTATTTGCAATAAACAAACATCATTTGTAGGTTTTATAGTGAAGAGACAGGAATTCTGTTAATGTTGTATGAGGGTTTAATTTTGTAGTGCATGTGGAAACACTTAGAAACCGTGAACAATCAAGAGGAATGTGGCACATCCTGTGTGCCTTGTGTGAAGAAGCTGTGACCATTCTGTGAACGAAGATCTATGTGGGAGGAGTTTCTTTTTAACTTGTTTCAAATAAAAACCTTATGCTGAGATAAAGCTGTACTCAGTTACTAGAACTGAGTCCAGTGAACGACGTCTCACTGTTAAAATATATAATTGTTGTTTGTTGTTCTTATTGCTCCTTTTTACAGAAATGAACGAGCACGCGGGAAGGTGAAATGAGAGCTCAGAGGGAGCCCAGGGTCATAAATTAAATGTGTGTCTGTTCCTTTAAGATAGGCTTCAAATTAGAGTGAAAACACCTTCTCAACAATAGACAATTTTCTTTTTGTCTTTTAGATTGTGTAAATGTAATATTTACACATGTAATTTTGGTAACCTCACAACCTCAGCAAAGACAAAATTGTGCGCACCCCTTGGGATCTCCAGGGACCCCCTCGAGGGGTCCTGAACCCCAGGTTGGGAACCACTGTTCTAGAAGCTGAAAACGGATATCCAGGCTTATATCCTCAAGAGTCATCAGCTACAGACTTTCAATTGGGGCTTTGCACCCTATCTTGCTCACTGTACTTACTGGTCACTACTGCTGGAAATGTTTTAGAGAAATTAACCACCGGTAAATCTATGACTAAATGAATTTAAATGCTGTGGCAGGATGCGCAGTTCATACTACAATTGGATTAGATCTGACGTTTATTGTTGCAAATAAGATTTGCATGAGATCTATGAGTCATCCGACCTCTTAATGAGCTGAAACAAAGAGGAAGATAATCCTGTTATCTGAATCTCAAAAGATCCACATTGACCCTGACATGTAGATTGACTGTGTATGTATCATTATATGCAATAATTAAAATTTGATTCCTATGGATGGATTGCCTGTATATGTTTAGCTTTTGTTAAATTCAGGTTTAAATCAAACTGTAAAGTCCTGAATAAACAGACATTGGGGTCCTGATTTGTAAACTTTTTCAGTTTCTGTATTACCGTTGGGGATTTTCTCTAACATTCACTTTCCTTCACAGCTGACATTCATGAGCTATTCCAGTAATCCCTTCTTTCCACTGTTTACACTATTTAGGCACCCAGCTGGTTGTTTTGCTTTTCATCATGTTTCCTGGTTTCCCTGAGTCCGCCCATTAGAAGCCCTTCCTCTTCTCTGCAGATTCATCTTCTTGGGACTTCCAGCCACATTAAGAAACCCAGCCCCATTAAGCGGACAGATAACAAAGTAAGAGCCCCCCCAGCAAAGATTGCTATTATACAAGACAGATCAATTAATGGAATTAAGGCTTTTTGTAGCAAAAACAGAGTTTATAGCTGCCACAAAAATACAGCAAGAGAAATATCAGACAAAATCCAGATAATCTTAGACTAACATCCTACACTGGAAAAGCTTGTTATTCACGCTGGTGCAGCAGATATCGCAAAGAGACAATCAGAGATTCTGAAGAGAGACTTCTCTGATCTCCTACAGAGACTTGATGGGCTTACAGTAAACATCTTTTCTTTTTTCTTTTTTTTGAAAGGTTTAGCACACTTCGCATGCTCCATAAGTGGTTGAAGAAACAATACTCTGAGAAATTGTTCACATTTATAATGATTTCAAAATATTTGGAAGTGCAAACCATCGGTTCAAAGAAAACCAACGTTATCTTAACAAGGCCGGAGTGAGACTGCTGGCAGCAAATATCTTCTCTTATCAATATCAGAAAGCAAAACACTTGCTCCCAAAAGCTGTCCCTTGAAGCGCCCACGGATACTATCAGAGAACAAACACACCAAGTCATGATGACGCCACAGACCCTAACAGATGCACAACAATCAGATATTAAGTCTTCAACTTCCTGTGACTCAGCCACATCAAATGAGTCTCCATTTAGAAACTTTACAGACAGAATGAAAGAGCAAATCAAATTTGGGACACAATTAACACCAAAACTTGGACTACACCAAACCCCTGGGACTAGTGTCAATAAGCTTGGGAGCTTGCCAGCACTGATTATTACTGATATTTGAGGGAACCGGGCAGTAAATCTACCCCTGCCCGGCGTCCCTGAGTGTAGCATTCCAGTGCTTATCAGCAGCAGGAAAAATAAACCATTAACCAAACGCTCTCATATTAAACAAAATCTAAAATGTATAACTTGTCAGAAGGTTCAGCTTCCCATCATCACACTACTTAAGCTAGGTCTCTATCAGGGAAGTCATTCCTAATCAATGACTACATCACTGAACATAATTTACTTGCCCTTTTTAATCAGAAACCTGGCTAGGTGTAAATAATGAAACATCTGCACTGATAGAATCTACACCTCCAAATTACAATTTATAAAGCGAGAATTAAGCCACAATCTTTCACATCTCAATGAACTTTAAAAAGGTATCCCTGAGCACATTTGACTCCTTTGAATAACTAGCCATCCAGATAAATGAGGGTAACAAAGCTTTATTTCCAAGTTTATATAAACCCCCAAAACTTAACTATAACTTCTTTAATGATTTCCTTGACCTTCTTTCCGTAATATGTATCGACTATGACCAATTAATCATTGTGGGGGACTTTAACATCCATACCGACAACCCCCAAGATAGATGAGCAAAAACATTAGATGATACTCTCCATAACTACGGCCTTACCCAGCATGTCAGACAGCCAACACACAATCAAAGACACACTCTTGACTTAATTATCAGCAAAGGTTTAAATGTATCCAACATCTCGGTAATTGATATTGCATTGTCTGACCATTTCTGTGTTTTCTTTGAAAGTACCATTTCTGCTAAATTATCCAGCCACAGTAAGGCCACTATAAAAAAGCATTTTCTAGGCGACAGCTCAGTTGACACTTTAAAACGTATTAACTCTACCACTGCATCCCCCTCATCGCCCAACTCGAACTCAGTAAACAAGCTGGTAGATCATTTCCTTGCGAAAATCTCAGCCATCATTGATTTTATTGCTCCAACTAAAGTGAAAGTAGTCTCAGGTAGAAATAAGTCTCCGTGGACTAGTGATCCACTGGTAAGTAGAGAAAAAGGGGAATGTCGACGAGCCGAGAGAATCTGGCAGAAAACTCGACTCCAGGTTTACTGTGAGATCTACAAAGACAGACTGAACAGATATCAATCAACTCTAAAAGATGCAAGGGAATCGTTCTTTTCTGAAATCATCAACAGAAATATTAATAACGCGAGGACTTTATTTGCAATAGTGGAAAGATCAACTAATCCTTTAGTGACAGTAGCCCCTTAACTAAATTCTACCAGGGCCTGCAATTAATTTGCCAGCTTTTACACTGAAAAGATCATAATAATTAGAAGGTTAATCAGTACCTCTATACCGAACTTACTACCAATGCCATCCCCAATCAACACCAATGTGGAGAAAATGTCTGAATTACACAAATTAAACCAAAAAAACCTTGAAAAAATCATTATCCAATTAAGCTCCTCCTCTTGCAGCCTTGATATCCTAGCCACAGCTTTTCTAAAGAAAGTTCTTCCTGTCACTGGGTCTGATCTGGTTCAAATTGTTAACTCATCCCTGCTATCAGTTGTCTTCCCCCAGGTTTGAAGACAGCAGTTATTACACCACTACTAAAGAAGAGGAATCTGGACAACACGTTAATGCAGAGCTATAGGCCGATCTCAAATCGTCCATTCATCAGTTATAGGGATGCATATTGGTAAAAATCCTGCGATACGATATGTATCACGATACATGGGAGACGATACGATATATCTCGATATATTACGATACTATGAGTAAGACTATATATTGTGAATTTTAAAACTGAATTTAACAGTAGGAAAACTGTCACAGCATTCTAAATACTCCAACCTGTTTCATACTTTGACACATTCAGTTTTATTACTAGATCTAGTTTATCCACTGGAATGAAGAAGGTGAAAACAGCCATAAACTACCAGTTATACTTTTAATTTTACTACAAAAATTACTGTCATCATTAATTGTTCCATTCAAATCCTTTAACAAAAAATCTATGTTTTTGTTTTGAATATCGATACATTATCGGGAAATAAAATATTGCGATATATCAGTGTATCGATATTTTCTTACATCCCTAATCAGTAAGATCATTGAAAAGCTGTGTTTCACCAATTAAATAGCCTCATTACAATGACAAACCGTTTTGATGTTTTTCAGTCTGGTTTCCATGCACACCACAGCACCAAGACTGTCCTCTTCAAAGTATTCAGTGACATCCGCATAAATACAGACTGTGGTAGAACCACAGTGTTGGTTCTGTTGGACCTCAGTGCAGCATTTGACACTGTTGATCACGAAATACTCTATAAATACCACCTTTTTTAAAATTAAAATCCAGATTTTTTTTAATAGGCGAAAAAAATGACCATCCCCCCTGAAATTTTTTTACAACTCGACTACTGGTCATAACCAAACTGCGAAAATATAAAGCAGGAAAGATTTCCGGTCATTGATCAAGTGAGCAGTCAAAGTGATCTACTTTAGCTTCAAACAAAAAGGCAATCATCATTATCCACCTTCCAACCAAAGTATTTACTGGACCAGCAGACTGAAAAGAGATCAAAAAGTTTAATATGCTGCATTCACTTTATATAAACACTAGATTAATTGATTACCAATAGATTTAATTACACGAAAATGTTATGTTAATAAAATACAATTTAAGCTATTGCAAACATTTACATGCCTAAATGAGGTTGCACAGCTTAATCATTTTCTCAGACAACTGCTTCTCCTAGCATGCATGTTTGCATACTGTTATTAGGAGTAGGAACAGAGAGGAGAGCCCAAATTCCTCTGCAGAGGTTGAGGGGCCTCCTTCTGTATGTACATTGTGAAGAGCGCAGATATTTTTCTAAATGGAATTATAGCATTTTCTAGATGTATAAATTCTGGCTTAAGTAGGGCACCGGTAGCTTTAATGCACTTTTAATTAATGCCGTGTGCAGCAGGAAATGTACCCCCTGCAACACTTAAACTAAATCTGGATTATTTAATAACTTTTTGTATTGTATATCTTTTTATACTTCTTATTTAAAGTGCATCCTATTGCCTATCATTTGTTTAATTCTCTTCTCTTCTCTTTGATCCAATAAACTGTGATGGAAAATTTTAATATAGCTCATGTTCTAAGTATCTAATGACATGAACTATAAAACAGAGGTGAACTATGTGACATTTGGATCACTGCTTGCAGAAGTTTGTGTGCAAAACAGAAAGTGCTTGTGAGGAGATGTCAGAAAGCGAACTTTTCACCCCAGCTCATTGTGTGTGTAATAAGGTTCATCATAAGTGAGCTATTTTTGTACTGCTGTCGCCTTTGAATAAATACCAGACAAAGATCGATCTTTCTCAAGGTGCTTTATTAACATTGTCCCAAAATTCCAGAACAAATGTATACCGGCTGAATTCCTTAATTGTAGTGTTTACAACACCAGAAAATAAAACTGACATTTTTATGAAAACAGATCTATTTGGGGTTTGTTTAGAACTGTAGGGTTGATTGAATCTTCGGTTAGTATCATATCAGAAGTGGAAGATGGGACAGTCCAGTTTGAAGAGGAAAATATTAGCCCAAAATAACAACACAGGATGTCACAAAAGCTAAACTGCGTCTCTACAGCCTCACCCACACTCTCACACACTTAACGGACAATAAACCTTCAGACCAAATACTGTAGCCTTTTCCTTAGGATATATTTTTAGGATATATTTTTAAAGTCAGACTGCTTATAAGTAGAAAACCCAAATAATAGCTGCTTTAAAATAACCTTTACATAAGCTCTTCTAGGCTAGCAGCAATCTACTAGTGAGTTACTCATTTTTTCTTTCCTCACTGTATTATTGTTTCTAGATTCTCTAACATAGTTAGAAGATGTTCCAGGCAGTACAAGAAAAGCCACTTTTGTATTGGGTGTGTATTTGAACCCAAATGCCGGTAAACCGGAGGCAAAAGAGGGAGTGAAGAGACTCTAATGATAAACAAAAATAAGATTTGTTAGGGGAGTCGCAGCATAACAAGACATGGAATGCTGATAGGACAAAGATTGTTGTGGTAAATGCTGCACTTCTGAGGTGGTCCCATCAAAAATGCTACATGTGGGAATTTGTGTGTTTTATCTAGAGCAGGGATGCCCAATTCTTGTCCTCAAGGGCCGGTCTCCTGCATGTTTTAGTTCTTTCCCTAGTTCAGCACTCCAGAATCAAATGATGGCTCATTAGCAGGCCTCTGCAGAACTTTGACATACTGAGGAGGTAGTTGGATCATTTCAATCAGCTGTGTTGGAGCAGAGACATATCTAAAATTGGCTGGAGACCAGAAAGGCTCGCCCCAGCCTGACCTGAGTCCTGGCGCTGCTGAATTATGTCCTTGGCTAAGAGGACATGTTTCCTTAGAGGAATGTTGAGTTGAGAAGTTGTTGTGGAGAGAAAACATCTGGATCATGTCAGTAAGTTTGTGCATCAATATGAGGCACGAACTAGGAATAGAAATAAGGAGAGAGTCTTGCTGGGGAAATTTAGGATGACAGAACTGTATGTCATCAATGGTTTGTCCTGCTCAGAGAAGTTGTGTAAACTAATAAACCGGCAGAGGCTGTATTCCAGAAGCTGTGTTGACTGTTTTTTTAACTTGACTCAATAACTTGCACCTTACCCCGGACCAACAAGACAAGAGAACAGACATGGTAATGGAAAGACAAGCACAGAGAGACCAAACTATGACTGGGAGAAGTACAAAACAATGGGGAAAAGAATAACACTAATCTATGAGAACAAAATCCAATAAGCAGAAGGGACAGAACACAAGAGAAGAGGCAGAAAGTGAACATAAAGAAATCAACTGATATGGCAAGATCTATCTACTAATAATGAATACATGAACGGAATGGAATGTGGCAAGATATAACTGAACAACAAAAAAGGGTGGTAAAGACATAAAACACAAATGAAACCAACCCAAACACCAAAGGATTATGAAAAATTTTGGTGAAGCTCCAGAAGTAGCAGCAATGGATGTTTTTTATCAGTCAGGGAGTTGTTGGAAGACCCAAATCTGGATGTGGCAAAGGCAGAATCTTACTGAGGGAATTCACTGAAAAGGAAAAAAAGAAAAACGTACAGGGAAAGATAGTCAAGTGAAGTGCATCCTTTCCTTATGATGTCATTCGTTCTGTGAAGTGCACCAGTGTCTCATGCAGCCAAACAACTCCACATCATGAATGCTCCCACCCCTGTGCTTTACAGTTGGAATGGTTTAACGAGGCTTAGAAGTTCTAATTCAGTGTTGTCAGCCTTGGAGGCAAAGAAATAAAAGATGGGGATATGTTTGAAAAACTATTATAGATTCAAAAAGACACCGGAGCAAGTCATACATTTAACTCATTCAGATAAGTACTGGTTTATCAGATGGTAATTTTTTTATATATAGTGTAACCAAAATACTTTATGTACTGCAATGCCTTTAACTTTTCCTTCTGTAACATCCTTGTGTCATGATTCGAGGTCAGACTCATGCGCAGACAGGCAGCGATGCAGTGTGGAGACTCTTTAAAGCAACACCAAAGAGTTTTTTTTACCTTAAAATAATGTTTCTGAACTCATGTCAGTGGTTGATCAACTCATAACAGGGTGAAACGGAACTTCTGCATTCGCTTTGCGGCCCTCTATCGGCCATAACAGCACTAAGTAAGTTTGGGTCGTCGGGTAGCGGTTTTGTAGTTTTAATGAGACTACAAATGCGACTTGCTTTACGGCAGGCTTCACCAAAGCCGGTAGGTGGAGCATCCTGCAAAGCTCCCTGGGTGGAGCATACTCGGCAGGTACATATACACGGAAGATACCTAGCAGCCGGTAGCTTGAACAATTGTCATCATGACGGAGCCAAAATTGTATTCATAT
The DNA here is from genome assembly GCA_963556495.2 of Valencia hispanica. Taxonomy (NCBI): domain Eukaryota; kingdom Metazoa; phylum Chordata; class Actinopteri; order Cyprinodontiformes; family Valenciidae; genus Valencia; species Valencia hispanica. Next base: position 26,034,426 of record OY747722.1, read on the forward strand.
GTACGCCGGTGTTCCGACTATCTGTGCTACCCCTCAATCCGTGCTACCCTGTAGCACTGCGCATTCACATTTTGATGTTACATCACAATTCGCTTACTCAGCAAATCTGTCATCAAGAATTCCCACCTGGATGATCCATTTCGTCTCTTAAATTTCTTTGAAGTTTACGGTGAGTTTTATCCAAATTATTTTATTACTAGCTAATTTTTATTCAAAATATTTTAAGGCTTTTCTTAAGCTACTTGTTGCAAGTTTTCATGACAGCCCTTGTATGTTAGTTTCACTTCTGTGATATCGTTACACTGCATGTAAACAAGTCCCATTAATTAGAGTCGTAGAGTAAATGCGGTGTATTTTGCGGGCTATTTGTGCTTATAATCATACTACATTTTAATACTTTGGAGTAATAATACTGCTTTCTGCTCTACGTCTTACTGGCTTGGTATATATTCATTAGGTTCTTTACAAACTAATAACAGATTTCCAGAGTGTGCTATTCATCTATAGGCCTATTTAACAGGTGGGATATTCTGATCAAGGTTTTCCGTGCATCTTTATATGCTAGTTTTAGCTTTATATTAAACGGGTAGCATGTTCTGTGGATTGAAAGAAAAGTTTTCGTTATTCATAAATGTTTGCTATGTTAGGCATTACTGCTAAACTGCCACTTCAATCCCGTCACTTGAAAAATATTTTCCGATGATTATGTTTAACATCAAAGCTAACAGTTGTTGTTTTCGGCATGTAAACATACTTTTCGAGGGGTAGCACCGACAGATGCGTGCTACAGTAGGACATTCTGAGGAGGTAGCACAGATCGTCAGAACAGAGCTGTCAGCCATATAATAAAGAAATTAGACCGTATCAAGTTATAACATGATAGTTTATTGTAAAAACGTGAAAACAACTTGAAACTATCACATTATAACGTGATAGTTTCACGTTTTTACAATAAACTATCACGTTATGTTGATACGGTCTAATTTCTTTATTATATTGTTGACAGCTCTACGCCGCCATACATATGACATGCTGAAATATAGGAAATGTACCTGGGATGAAGACATTTGACACGGAACGAAGTTTGCCCAAGACGTGAAAATCTGTAACGTTAGATGATATCGCTTGTCAATGCGCATGAATCCCCTGATGTAACCATAACAGATTTTACGACAGTAGTAGAAAACAATACCTTTTCCCCAACTGTATGGGGACCCCGAGAGCAAAACATACTTAGTGTTGCTTTAATGATGAAGATCCAGTCAGGGAACAAACTCAGGAGGTTCAATGTCACGACTTACTAGAGAACGGCTCACAGGAAGAAAGCGGGAATAACGCTGACACTGTGTTGGATGACAGAAACGACAAACCGGTGAAACGCATAGGGAGGAAAAAGGCTTAAATACACAGGGGAGGTAATTAAGGAGACAATAAGGGAAATACAGGGCAACTGGAGGCATTTAACAGACAATGGGACAGACAGAAACAGAGGGAAAGAGTCACACTGTAACACCTTGCCTCAATTTTCTTGAGGGTAGCGGTGCAGCAGGACACTGTTTCTCATCTTCTTCCCCAGTTTTTCCAATACCATCTGCTCTCAAAACATGTTTTATTCTCAATTGTACTTCTACACGTCAATACCGGATACCAAATATAGCTTCTCATCACTGCCTAACATTTCACGTGTGTGCGTCTGTGTGTGAGTGTGTGTGCTCCTGTCTAGACTTTAAACTGAGGACCATTTTAAGGTTAGGACCGTTTTAGGTTTTTCACCTGTAAAGTGAGGACATTTTGCCTCACATTCTGACAATGTTGCTGAGCTCTAGTGGTTGGTTCTAAAGGTATGGTGTGAATTAAGTTTTAATTAGGAGTAGATCAGTAATGGTTAGGGTTAGGGTTAGGAGTCTGGATTAGGCATAAAGGAATTGAAGTCAGTGAAGGTCTTCACTACTACTAGCAAGAAAAGAATGTGTGTGTTAGTCAATATTATGGATTATAATATGTCGTCAATATTATTTCCTTTAGATAACGTACCTCACCCATGCCTGCATGGAGCTGCAGTTTGGACAGAAGCCCTTCTGATTTAACACCTGGATGAGGGGTCCCGCCTTTGTCCGAGGCTGGTGGCTTCTTTGCGAACCCCTGGCAGACTTTCTGGATAGACTCTGTGTAGCTGATCACATCTACATCAGCCACTTGCACTCTGACTACCCAAGGAAAACTCTATTGCATCTATTAACGTGTTCTAACGTTTTGACATTATACGGAAAAAGAGCAAAAGTCACAGAAAAATTCACAAGATTTTAAAAAATTGGCGGATTGTTTGGTGGAATTTGGCATGGATGGATATATCTCATTAAACACAAAGTGATTTATTTCAACCATTTATTCCTGTTATTTTTGATGACAATATCTAAGCTGTCTAGCAGGAAGTTAGGTGCTCTCTGTCACCTGGGAAAGCAAAGGTTTTTGCTCTGACAGAATGATTTCAGTTTGGACTTTTACTGAGCCGCTCTAACACATAAACATGCTTTGATTAAAAACAATCCACTGTTGCATTGTAAGTACCATGTTATAATGATAATCAGTGTTATTCACTTCACTTGTCACCAGTCAATATTATGCATGGTCGGTGTATATCAATAGAAGTAACTTTGGACTAAACAAGTCAAACTTTTATTGCCCTTTTTATCCTGGACACACAAACATGATGAAAACGCGAATGAAAAAAATCAAAATACACATCTACACAAGTAATTTCAGTCATATTTTGTGCTTCTTTCTCCTCTGTAACTCAGCCCAATTTATTCAGTCTGTTTCCAAACGAAGTACAGCCCAGACTCTGTGTCTGCTGTAAATAGAGGTAATTTCCTTGATAAGAATTTATACTTCCTGATCCCAGACATTCTTGTGCTGCTAAAAGCTAATTTTGCCTTCTGTTTCTGCAAATTGATGCTTATCAGAAAGAAACCCATCTGCAGAATAAGGCTCAGAATGGTCAGCATCCTTCGTTGGTCCAATTGAATTTGAGAGGACAATAAAGAGACAACTGCGATGGACTGGCAAACTGTCCAGGGTGTGCCCCGCTTCTCGCCTCGTGACCTCTGGAGATAGGCACCAGCATCTCCCGCAACCCTGCATAGGATGGACAGGTACAGATAATGAATGGATGGATGGAATAAAGAGACAAGACCAGAAAAGAATAGTTTGCTGTAAAAAAGTATATGTTACCTTTACAGATTTATTCTAGTTTTACAGTTTTATTATTTATTACGGTTTTATTATTTATTATACTATTGCCCCTGTTATCAATTCATGAATTAACTGTGATTAAAGACTAGCTGAAGTGTACCTGGGTTATGGGAGAAGGTAATGATCCAAAACACAACAGCACGTCCATCTCTGATTGGCTCACAAAAAATAATTTCTGTAAAAGGAATTTGGAATGACCTAGTCGAAGTCTGGAATTTAATCCAACCGAGATGCTGAGGCATGCAACAGGTCAGTTTTTCAGCAGTTTGATGGCAGGTGTTGGGGGCAATAGCATTTTCACATAGGGACAGATTGCTTTGGGTACTTTTGTTCACTTAATGAGGAAAATCATAATTGGGGCAGACTACCAGAAAATGTGGATCTGATGATGAGGGATTTTGCTGGTGGTGCATCTGGGCTTATTAAGACTTTTCAAGGGTGGAAATACAGTGGTAAGCTTGACTTAATTTTACAGACCACATTTTGTGGGGAAGTCTCTGTGTCTCAGAGAAAAATATTGAGTGATTAGTTACTTAGATAACCTTACTTCTAGTGTTGTAACAAAACATCCAGCTCATGAGCTCAAGACAGTGCACCCTGTTGTGTTTCCAAGAACCTGAACTAGATACTTTTGTTCTCACAAATATAGATATAATAAATCTTGAATTGTGTGTTAAAGAATCTCTGTACAATTACGTAAGAATGAATTTGAACCAGAGGTGGACAAGTGGAATTCATATACCCTTAAAACTTTGACATTTCCGTTTAGCTTAGCATCAGCAGGAAGCTGGAAATCAGATACCAACTTTAGTGTCATTAGTGGTCAAATGCTTTATTCTATTAGTGCTTGTTAATAGTTTTAATTAGTGCTGTCAAGAAATTAAAAAAATATGAGATTAATTAATTATGATCTGTAATTAATTAATCTAATTTATTTATTTTTTAAACACACCTGATTATTTGAGAAAAGCCCTCATCTTAAGGTGTTTTCATTTAAATTCATTACATTATTGTGGCAGACAAAAATGTATCACAAAAAAGTGGCTTTCTGAAGTCATTTACTGTTTTTAACACTTGAACAGATGCAGTCCCGGCTATTTACATTTCTCTGTTTTTGAGTCTAGTCCCAGTGCTGACAGCAACTTGGACTTCGAGCATGCGCGATCCGTCTGCATTCTGGACTCAGTGGGGTAAATATCTGCTCTGAGTGAGTCCAGCTGGACCCGGACGGGCGGGCGGAGCTGCTGCACACAGACTTGCTGTGAGGACAGTGAGAGTAACAAGGTTACGTGCTTCACCCAAAACTCTCCAATAACCCCAGAAAGAGTTGCCAGATATGTCCCTTGTCGCTTTTTTGAAGAAGAATCGCTGGAGTGGTCTAAAAACTCACTACATAAAGCGACAACATAAAGAGACAACTAAGTTGGCAACACTGTCTGCAGCTCACTGCTCCTCCTCATTCCCCTTGCCCTCTCCACTAAAACGGAAGCGTCAGCTCATGGCAAGCAGGCCTAATGACAGCCAATTGATGTTCACTTCAGAAAGTGGTTAACACCCAACTCAAGCGCAAAAATCCCAAAGCATAAAAACGTATTTTATTTAAAGGAAACTCGCATGCAGAAAGAGTAAATAAAGATTAAAAATTGCATCAACGCGATTGAAAAACTCAAACTACTTTCTGATGTACTTCAAAATAAGAGTATACAATATAGATATGTGATGTAAAGTTTAAAGCACTCACTAATTTCTGGGAAGCATAGTAATGGCCTAAACCAAAACAGCCATTAGACAGCTCTTCTCAAGCCAGATTTCACTTTGGAAGGAAATGTTGAGTTGTTTAAATATCTTGTTGTACAAGCTGTCTTTACATACCAGAAAAACTACCAACATATACAGTCACTAATCTTGTCCCAAAGAGATAGTCCTTCTGACCTAATTATTTCCATTCCAGTCAGGAAGAAGGGTTTTTCCTGTTCTTTGCCAAGCGCCTCGCAAAAAGACCATGCAAGAAATTCTGAAGTGGTAGTTGAAATGGGCGTTTGTCCGTAAGCCCTTTCTGACACTCCCTGCCTCTCTTAGCACTTTTCTGGGTAACAAATGCACTGAAGTTTCTGGTGTCACAAACTAACGGCAAACAAACAGCTAAAAAAGTAGTAATTTGGCATTTTCTTTGGTCTACTTGCTAAATTTTTGTTAAAATGATGGCACAAGCATCCAAGGTGGTGCTGTCATTGAGTGCCAAGGAAGTGGACTCACTCAAATATGGGGTGAACTTCATGAAAAACTCAGACAATGGGAAATGTTACATAATCTAACAAAGCAGTGGTGACTTAAAAGCATGCAAGAATCGTGCAAATACCAATTAGGGGTGTTTATCAGGGACGTACTGTAGAAGACCTGAATGGCAGGTGAGGCCATTTCTCATGAACAAACATCAGAGTTGTAAAAATTAGAATTCTTACTTACAGTTGATGGGCTGCTCTGATCTCACAGGACAGTTAAATGCACCAAGAGCAACTGGAACGTAAACGTCTCATAAATGAAATATGTGAACCCGCCCGACAGTTTGCTGCAAGAGGATCTCAGTAAGATGAGTCAAAGGCACATTTTGTTTGCAAGGCAGCATAAGTTTTCAGACACTTACAGATTTTCTCAATAAAACGTCATGCTTGCATGAACCCTTGGAAGAACAGTCAGACAGTGAAGACTTCCTATGGATGAGAAGTGCTTATGTAGAACTGAGACTTAATTTGGTTTTTAAAGAAACAGTGTTATTGTGAAAATGAAATGCTTTGGTTTGAAAGACATGGCAATGGTAGACCACATTGGGCCTAACAGGAATCCATGGGGAAGACCTTTAGCAAAATCTGAAAAATCATCAGTTGACTTAAAAATCAATGGCACGGTGTCATTCCACCCCCACAGAGATTGTAATGGTGGAAACTGTTATGCCCTGGATCCTACTCTTAATTACCATCCTATTCATGCTGTACTCATCGTTGACATCCCTACATGCAGGGGGTATGTTCTCTTAAAGGAGACTCCACATGAGAAGCAATCCCACTCATAAATTGCATTTGAATAATTGACCTTAGTGCTCACCCTTTACAAGACAAACAATTGTCCAGATGTCCTAAACAAACAAAAATCCATGCAGAAGTCGAGTCTGTTCTTATTTGTTTTTCTTGTGCACAAGCTACTTCTTTGCTGCCCTTCTTGTCACAAAGTAACCAGAGATTTCACTTAAAATGTATGTAACATGCAGGCACACGGCACCCAACGGTAACATGTATTAAAAAGGCTAAACAGCCTGATAAAGAAGGCTGGTTCTGTTCTGGGGACAACTTGAAACATCTGGCGATGAAGTTGCAAAGAAGGATTCTTCATAAAATCAAAAAAAAAATATGGACAACCCTGAGCATCCTCTTCATGAGACTATCCTGCAACAACAGAGTGTCTTCAGTCGGAGGCTTCTTCAGTTTCGCTGCAACAGAGACCGCTACAGGAAATCTCTCTTTCCCACAGCCATCATGATCATTTTAAGCTCAGTACATACACACGCCCTTCCTCACTGAAGACTTCCCCCTCTGTTGTCAAAGTATATGCAATAAAATACCAAATTCTAGTGGTGTTGGTTAGCTGAAAACAACCTTTATTGGAACTACTATTAACACCCCTCCTAAACTCCTAGTTAGACAATATTCACCAATGTTTGCATGGGATATTTGAATGGTTGTTGATTTTCATAGAAAGAGGTCACAAGCTCAAGAAACAAAAAATGTCTTTATCATTTATCTGCACAGTGTTTGGGTCAACCTTTTTCAGCTGAAGGGTGTTGTCTCTCATTGAGGAGAGAAAGAATAAACAACTTTTCTATTCTCTTTATCATCACCAAGGTATTCTGCTTCTAGGATATATTGTGCACAATGTTAAAGCTGCTTTTTATACAGCAGGGACAGTTAATGTATTGAATTATTTATAGTAATTATTAGTTTAAGAAACTGTTTTTGGTGCTCTTTTCAATATTTCAGAGAATGCCAAATGCAGATAAGACAGCAGTGGAGATGAGCTGAGCCTAATGATGATAAAACAAACAAAAAAGAAGCGTGACAGAAGAAATCAGCGATGAACAACAGCAACCAAGGAGCTCAAATACTGAGGAGGTGGGATTAGTAACATAGAAACCAGGTGAGCTGAATTAGGGGAATGCTGAGCAGCTGAGAGAGAATACAGAGCAAGGGAACTAAGGGAAGGAGACTAATAAATACAGAGAACACAAAAGGATGAACAAATCAAAAAGTAAAATTAAAAAGTCTCACAGTGACATATGAGAACACATCAAAATACACAGAGAGGAAAAGTGATATGGCAAGACCCAAACAACAATAATCAACAACTCCAAACTGTTCAGAATACAAACACACTGACATTAATGGCATATGGCATGGCAACATAACTTTATGTAAACGTATTAATTTAAAGAACGTAATAAAAATATATTTCACTTGTTAAACTAATTTGAGCAAAAAGGAGCTCAGGTTTTCATAAACACAAACTTTGCTAGTTTCACATTGTGTTCAGTTCTAGGTAGGTTCTGGGTGTTTTGTTTGTTTCTAAAAAGGAAACAGTTGAGAACTCATGCAGGTCCACCTTTAGATAATCAAACTTAAATACACAGCAGTTAGTGCTTAGCTACAGGAAATCTCTCTTTCCCACAGCCATCATGATCATTTTAAGCTCAGTACATACACACGCCCTTCCTCACTGAAGACTTCCCCCTCTGTTGTCAAAGTATATGCAATAAAATACCAAATTCTAGTGGTGTTGGTTAGCTGAAAACAACCTTTATTGGAACTACTATTAACACCCCTCCTAAACTCCTAGTTAGACAATATTCACCAATGTTTGCATGGGATATTTGAATGGTTGGTGATTTTCATAGAAAGAGGTCACAAGCTCAAGAAACAAAAAATGTCTTTATCATTTATCTGCACAGTGTTTGGGTCAACCTTTTTCAGCTGAAGGGTGTTGTCTCTCATTGAGGAGAGAAAGAATTGTAATGGCAAAAAATAGTATCTCAGGGTTTCCATTATAAAGAAGACTTGAGTCCCAGAAGGCGTTTAAGTATTTAATTCAAACATGTCTGGCCAGACATGGAGGGGACAGAGTTACTCGTGCATCACCCTCACCAACCTTTCTAACTAACCGCTTAAATAGTATTCAGCAATCATTGTTTATCTCTGTAGATGTCTTCTCCAACGTTCACGCCCCGCCTCCAGAGTAACTGCTTCACGCGAGTCATAGCAATGCATAGAGCAGCTCATCCGAAGGCCAGACTGTTATCTTACTGCCCCGGGGTCTGTCTCTCTGGTGACCTGACACATATATCTTTCTCATAACATTAAGCTGGAGCAATAACCTTGTCATTTCCTTAGATGCATTCACTAAACAGAAAATATACACTTAATTCCTAATTGCATAACAATTTTCCACCACAATTCCCTGCTTTTATTAACTTAAATAATACCATAAATATAAAGGAAAATTCAAAAGTGCTATCACAAATCTCCCTAAAAGGTTGGTAGGTTGATCAAAAAAAAGAAAATGTTCAAAACACAAATTACAATCAGACATGAGACATGCTTGGCCATGGAATCAGCTCACAGTGACAAATATCAGATCCTTCCAGATGACTTTGCTGAGACTCCTGTGCATTGAGACCGAAAACCCACAGGGTCTTCTTACGCCATTTTCTTGTGGGCAAAATGTAATCTCAACAGCCCCTCGCCCCAGAGGCGGCCATCCAGAGGTCTCGTCATCGGTCAGGATGTTCTAGATAAAACACAGAACAAAGGAGAAATTATGTAGCATCTTCCAGTACACTTCAGAGGGTATTACCCTTAGAGTGTTTACCTGCGTTGTTTCTGATTCGTTTTCTGTAAATTACTCAAAAGACTGAAATACTTTCATACTGCCACTCGCATCTGTATTAACTGGAGTTGGTTTTCAATATATCCGATTCTAACGGTGCGTTTTCAGTGTTATTTCTATTTACTGCAGAGTAGGCTACGTTTATCAAAAGTATTAGTTAAACATAGAAACCATCATTTATCTAGTTTATTGCTGAATTGCATCGTTTCACATAGGATTTTAAAAGAAAGTTTCCAAGCTAAGGTTCCCGGGCCAAACGCGGCCGCCCCTTATCTCATGAACACAGAGTGTTACAGTTTTAGGTCGAATTAGTTTTAATCAGTTACAATAGTTAAAATGTTATATTACCATTTACCTTTGTGCATTATTTCCCCCCGAGGCTTTTATTGATTAGCGCAAATCTAACAGCTGTAACTCACTGAGTACAGCTCACCCATTTAATAGGCTATAAAATTAATATGGATTCAGGTTAGAAAATACTCAAATATTAGATTGATGAGGTAAATGTAATTTCCATCTCACATTAATTTGAAGCATTGCTTTGGAAAAACCAGCATAATACATCAAATAGACTAAAGAATGTTTATTCATATTTGCACCTTGCAGAAAAATATCATTATTAATGATTGTTGGAAATGTGTTCCAGCAAATATGTTTTCAAAACTGATGTAGGAATTTATTCTCCAGTAAATCACTGAGTCACATTTAGATAATTAATCATTACTATATTATCACCATTAAAACTATAATAAGTTTTCAAGATAATATAGTTTATTTTAAACATTAAATCTGACTCGTATGCACCAATAGATCATACTAATCATCCATCATTCATTATGTTTTAAATTGGAATATTTTATGTTTTATTTGATCTATTTTTATCCAAGATCACTTGATGTTAAGATTGCAGTTTCCTAGATCTGTTGAGTTTAGTTTTTCAGATAGAGCGATGACATATTTATAATCCTGAGATCCCGAGCAATCCACTGATACTAAATGCATGTCAAATGCATTAAAAAGCCTATTTTGGAAATAATATTTAACAAGGATGAGAAAAGATGATGGAGTGGTTCCCACGTCCTTCAGTCAGCATGCAGACACATCTCACAATTGGTGACCCAAGACACAGAGAGTATCCTTGAGATCTCACATGTTGGTTCAACATAACAATACATATCTCAGTTAACACAGAGACTTAACCTTTAACATGATCAGTATATTTTTTCCACATTAAGCCATTCAGATCTTCTTTTATAAAAAATGCTACGCAGAAAAATTCTCACAACAGGCCTCAAATAATTTAGACTTTGATAAAAGCCAAGAGGAGCTACAACAAAACTAACTGTGAAATGTCTAGTTCCGGATTTGACTTTTACCCCATAAACACCAAGTGATTATATATTATTTGCTTTCTTAATTTGAAAAGTGATACGTCACTGTTGACGAACAATTACGTTTTGTTGGATTTGCTTTTACTACAAGAAAGTAAAACAATTGGCTAAACAGTGTCCAATATTAGTAATTCAGTATGCTCATTCATTTGGAAACAAGCAATTAAATTCCAACATTTCATGTTCTTATTACGTTTCATTATTACTATTTTAAAGAAAACGGGTCTCCAGAGTGTTTTTGCAGCTACAGGGGATCACACTTCTGAGCCTCCCTTGTAAGGTCTAAGAGAAAATGTTAGAATTTGAATTCCCTTCACCATAGCCCCAAATAAGCCAAAATATATTAGCAGCCCCCAAACTCAGGTACGCACAGGTAACCTCCCAAGCCACTTGTCCATACCTTTTTGGGTCGAACCTCGAACATGACTCCTCCCCTGTGGACAAAGTGGTCAGTTCATTCTAGAAAAAAAGCAAACAAGAATGAGAACCAGCCTGATTTGCATTCTGGTTCAGTTGAAATTGAAAATTGCATTGGTTGTCATAAGCAAAATTCCAAACTCACAGGACCACTGTATTGTTATAATTGATGGCCCCTAAAAAACATTTCAGGTATATTAATATTTACTTAAAACAGTGAGACGACTTCCCTTTAATTACAAAGTCAGATGCCTTATATTAAGACCCACTTATATAACTTCCTGTGTTTACCCACCAGAGTGACAAAACCGACAGATTTCTAGGATCAAACCTTTCCTGACCTCTTGCCCCTTATCCTGGAAAGAGACACAGAATTCTTCACAGCTTGAGATCAATTCAGTATTTTTCCAAGCAAAATTTCTAATAAGGCCCACTAACTGCTCTGACGCTTGAATGTTCCCCAGATAAGATTAGTATTTATCTTTTTTCCATTTATTTAAGACCTAAGTAGCCTAAGGACCAGTCATCTTTATTTTAATGTTACCGAGCAGAAACCTAAAGTTTTAATTTTTGGTTGTGTTCAAATTATAGCCTAAACAATGTTGTTTTACTGTTGCTTCTAACAGCAAAGTCTTATTTTTTAAGTCTCGCGATTGTTTACATTAGCGCCTTGCAAGCTGATAAAAAATGTGTCCTTCACAGCTGTGGCGAAATCTAAGCAGTGTTGCTGTAAAGGTCCAAGTTACTTTAGTTAATGTTCATAGTTCTAAGATTTATTACTTTCTTACAACAAACCCCAAAATACAAGGAAACAATTCAGCCCCAATTGTCCCAGAAAGGAAGGAAAATATGTTTTCACTGTCAGTCAGCTTAGTCAAAATTTAAGTCAGTCAGGGTAAAAATCACAACCTACCCTAAATGCCCCAATCAACTTTGCTATTTGTTCTAGTCGTAAAATAGGAACGTTTCCATTTCTAAGTTAGTGCACACAAGCTGCAACAGCTAAGGAAACTTGTACTTAGTGTAATAACAATTCCATCAAATAACAATTAACCAAAATGAAATAAAATAAAATGTGGACTCTCCTGACAGAGAGCATTAGGAGAGAAAAGAAAAGATTTCTTGACCATTTACTAGATAAACTGTGTGCAACACCGTCTTTAAGCTCTAATTAGACTAAACTCACCGGATGACGAATCATCACCTTATCAGAGCCGTAGCAGTTTCTCTGTCTGCTTTACCCCGTCTGTCTAAAACAAACACATTTGGTTTAGTTGCACATCAACTTTCCCTTACAAATTACAACACCATAACAAAACAAAATTTAGATCAACATAGAAAATAGAAAGAATCAGAAATTATGGCCTGCTTCCATCGAGACCCCTTTCGCTCTAAGGGTCCTCTGGCAGAAACAACAACAAAAACAAAACAAGACTTACTTTCCTAAGGGAGTGAGTATGTGTGTCATAAGTAGGTGTCACAGAGATCAAATACAGCTACATCAGTCAGCAAGCATTTCTTAGTTGCATTTGAGCTGTGTGTATTTTTGTCCTGCCTGAATTTCGCTGGGTCATCTGCAGGCTGGCCGGCCCAGGGCCCCCCCGTCTCGATCCAGCTAATCGCCATGTTCCAGGGACCACAGCCCCCAAATAACTCATCTCACCTGAGCAAGAGTTTTCCCCTCTACCCACTGGTCAGCCCGCATTCAGGCCGGAGTCCAGCCTCCGCCTTTGTTATGGCTGCCAAACCCCTTATTCCAAGGGTGGGGGAGGTACTAGGGCTCCTTGTGGCCCTCCCCAGGCGCGCTGGACCGAAGGCAGGGGTCCCAACCAGCCTGAAGAAAAACACAGGACAACTCAGCGAAACTCACCAGCAGTTCTACAATGGAATGTGTAACAATAACTGTGTGTGTGTGTGTGTGTGACATTCTGCATTATACCAAGCCATCAAACAAATGATCTCAATGCTTAAACACTCCAGTTCTGGAAGAAGCAAACAAGAGTAAATAAAAGAGAAATAAACAAAACCACACAAATAAACCACAAAGAAATTACATCACTTTTAGATTTTCTTTCAGATTATCCAAATTCCTCCCCTGGGTCCATTAATTCTTTTATTTTTATTTTTTCCCTTTCTGTCGACATATTGGACTGTCTGGAGGTAAAGTGTTGCTAGATTACAGACCCGATTGTCTGCCTGGGTACCCAGTTCCAATGAAGGACGTCTCCCCCATCGCTTTCTAGTTTCCTTGAGTGAAACAAAAGCTTTAAAAAAAACCCTCGTCGGAAAATAATCAATCAATTTAATTAATTGACCACTTGTCCAACTGCCGTGCTCCCAGGTAAAACCCGGAGCAAAAACCCGATACTTTCTTTAACCTTGATTAAATAATTAACCATACAATTATATATAAGTATATATATTATATTAAGTAATCAATCAATCAACCGCGTGTAAGTAAATAAACACAAAACCGCTAGCAAATCTTTCACCTCCTGAGAGTGTAAATAAAATTCTGTTATCACTATTTATTTAAAGGACTCAGTCTTACCAGGTTCTGTCTCAGGCGACGACAGGGCCGACAGAGACGCTTCAAGGCCTCCATCTCCCAAACAGCTACCGGAGGTAAGAGGCTGGGAGAAACTTTCCCAGGACGCTAGCAACTCCCTTGACCCCATCCCTGCCGGTCCATTCTGTTCGCTGAGGCTGCGTTGGGCGCCAAGTGTAATGGCAAAAAATAGTATCTCAGGGTTTCCATTATAAAGAAGACTTGAGTCCCAGAAGGCGTTTAAGTATTTAATTCAAACATGTCTGGCCAGACATGGAGGGGAAAGAGTTACTCGTGCATCACCCTAACCAACCTTTCTAACTAACCGCTTAAATAGTATTCAGCAATCATTGTTTATCTCTGTAGATGTCTTCTCCATCCTTCACGCCCCGCCTCCAGAGTAACTGCTTCACGCGAGTCATAGCAATGCATAGAGCAGCTCATCCGAAGGCCAGACTGTTATCTTACTGCCCCGGGGTCTGTCTCTCTGGTGACCTGACACATATATCTTTCTCATAACATTAAGCTGGAGCAATAAGCTTGTCATTTCCTTAGATGCATTCACTAAACAGAAAATATACACTTAATTCCTAATTGCATAACAATTTTCCACCACAGAATAAACAACTTTTCTATTCTCTTTATCATCACCAAGGTATTCTGGTTCTAGGATATATTGTGCACAATGTAAAAGCTGCTTTTTATACAGCAGGGACGGTTAATGTTTTGAATTATTTATAGTAATTATTAGTTTAAGAAACTGTTTTTGGTGCTCTTTTCAATATTTCAGAGAATGGGCTCAAGTGTATCATGTTTTTCTCAGCACATTACCCGATACTCCAGGAACATACATGGGATTTATTTTTTCAGTCTCCAATGATAGCAGAAAATTAATTAATCTTACATCAGATATAAATTCATTTCAAGTTTATGATCATATTGCACTGGAGATCATTGAAACTGATTTTGTTTGTAATTTTAGATTTTTCCAGTCAATTTTCCTTAAGAATTAATTTGGCCTCATGTGAAATGTATGAAAACAACTTTTAGTTATGAAATAATTTGTAAAACATCGGATCACAATAAACATTCTAACCACATCATTTAAAAACTGATTCGTTGTTTTTTACTGCCAACGCAAAAGTTGAAACAAAGAGATTTGGTGCCCCTTGGTGTTATGTATTTGCATTACAACACACGTGCTCAGCAAAAGATCGTAATGACTTCAGTCTCCTGATGTCTCAGGAATCAAAATATGAATTAAAATACAGTTATTAGTGGATTCATTTCTTCAATTTAATTAAATATTTATTTTTCTAATTCAATAAATGTTGTAAATGTTTAGTGTGAGTAATGCGGCAGAATAAGGGAGACAAGGTAATCATAGAGAAACTAATAACTCAACAGAATACAACCACACAAGAGAAAGACTTAAAATATAACACCCAATAAATATGAATTCAAAACCAGCAAAGCAATGATTCAGAACATGGAGGTCATATCTGGTGACAAAGACGACACCAGATCCATAAGGATGCTCATGAGGGGACATGGCAATCACCAAAACGTTTTAAGCAGGTTTCAGTCCACCATTTTCCACCCTTAAACAGCTATACTCAGCCATACCTACCTAAAGCCGAGTTTTCCTTTAGTGGCATTTATGTTCGAAGAACTCATTTAATTGAGCAAGGTTGAAATAAACGGGGGAATGCAACGTCACTGGACTTCTGGTTCAATTTGTGAAACTGAACTTAAATATGTGATTTGTGCTAATGTGCATGTGTTGCCTTCTCATGAAGCTGGTTTTCGAATTGTTTATATTCACAAGGTGAAAAATCTTTTAAAGTCTCTTACTTTCATCTCTTATTTGGTCTTGGTGTTGTCACATGAGGAAGCAGGCTATTTGAGGTGTAACCTTAAAATACATACCCATGAGTGCCTCCAGTTGACTCAAAATGTTATCAATCGACCTTTGGACGCTTAAAAAGCCACGACATAATCATTTCCCAACTTGTTTAACTGTCATGGTGTGTGATTGTAGTCGGCACCAAATGCAGATAAGACAGCAGTGGAGATGAGCTGAGCCTAACGATGATAAAACAAACAAAAAAGAAGCGTGACAGAAGAAATCAGCGATGAACAACAGCAACCAAGGAGCTCAAATACTGAGGAGGTGGGATTAGTAACATAGAAACCAGGTGAGCTGAATTAGGGGAATGCTGAGCAGCTGAGAGAGAATACAGAGCAAGGGAACTAAGGGAAGGAGACTAATAAATACAGAGAACACAAAAGGATGAACAAATCAAAAAGTAAAATTAAAAAGTCTCACAGTGACATATGAGAACACATCAAAATACACAGAGAGGAAAAGTGATATGGCAAGACCCAAACAACAATAATCAACAACTCCAAACTGTTCAGAATACAAACACACTGACATTAATGGCATATGGCATGGCAACATAACTTTATGTAAACGTATTAATTTAAAGAACGTAATAAAAATATATTTCACTTGTTAAACTAATTTGAGCAAAAAGGAGCTCAGGTTTTCATAAACACAAACTTTGCTAGTTTCACATTGTGTTCAGTTCTAGGTAGGTTCTGGGTGTTTTGTTTGTTTCTAAAAAGGAAACAGTTGAGAACTCATGCAGGTCCACCTTTAGATAATCAAACTTAAATACACAGCAGTTAGTGCTTAGTGAATCCTTATAGAAACGTCCACATGCATATAATCCATACAGGCACATTTAAAAAGATTAGACTACCTAGAAAAAGTTCCAGGATTTTGGTCCCTCAATTCAGAAAGTGAAACTCATATATTGCATAGAGTCATCACATATAAAGTAAAAAATGTCAAGCCTTTATTTCTTGTCATTTTAATGGAAATGGCTTACGGATAATGAAACTCAAAATTAGGTCTTAGAAAATCGAAATATTACATAACATCCTTTTTTTTCTAATCCATAAAATATATGTTATGGCCCACACAGTTGCTGCTTTGCCAGTAGAGAATTGCCTTGCCTTGCCTTGCCTTGTTGTGCAAGCTCAATATAGTGTCGTACCATATACTCAAAAACAGTGCTGCACATTTCATACTTAGTTTCACTTTGGTAGTTTAGGCAAGGCAACTTTATTTGTATAGCACCCTTTCAACAACAAGGCAATTCAAGGTGATCTGGGTGATTAGGGGATCAAATAAAAATAACAATAAACTAACAATAAAAGCATAAAACACAACATTAGAGACACAAAACATAAGACACATTAGAACATATGAAATTCCAGCTATTATTAATCAGTTACTCAAAGGCAGCCATAAACAGATGGGTTTTAGCCTTGATTTAAAGGGACTCAGTGTTTCAGCAGCTTTGGAGTTGTATTATATGTTTCCACCCACCAGTCATTTAGCAAAGAGACAATAGTCTATTCTTGCTTTCTTTTCTTTTTTTCTTTTCTTTCCCCAGGTGGAAAGTGCTTTTAATTTATTATTTCAGTTTTTTTTCTGTTACTATCTTTTTACTACCTCACCACTCATATATGGCTACCTTTTAAAAAGCTGCTGTATGAGTGTGATGCATAGGATAGATGTGGAAATTGTCCAGTAAGATTTCATATAAAGCACACTACATCCTGTTTCCTTATAGCGTTTCATTTCCTGTGTCAGTTAAACTTGCTGCAGTTTACAGACTGCGCTTTGCAGAGGAGATGTTGCTGTGGGCAGTAATTGTCCTGGATTTGGGGGTTTTCTCTGCATCACTGCCACAAATCAGTAACAAGGAGTTCATCACCGAATGTGTGGAGGAACACAACAAAGCTCGCTCGGCTGTTCGTCCACCTGCGAGGGACATGCTGTACATGGTAGGTACTGTGCATCTCAACCTGTGTTTCACTGCTAAAAAAGGGAACAGACTGGTCTGGTTTCTCATTGACCAAGCTGAAACTTTTTGTTGTGTTAAAATGAAAAAAGTGAGAAAAGAAAGATATTTTCCTTTTTTTAAGACCAACAAGTGGATTCAAGGTGGCCCACATATAAAGGTGCACCTCAATAAACAATAATATGATCGAAAAATAATTTTTAAAAAAAGGGAAATCTGTATCGATTTGCTGCATACTGTGTCATAATTTTACAGCTTGCTTACAAAAACAACTACAACGCGTATTACATTATGGTACATAACATTTACTTTCTGAACTGATTCAGTGAAATACAGTGGGGCAATAAAGTATTTGACAGCCACCGATTGTGGCTGCCAAATACCAAGTAGACCCACTTAAAAAGACAAGAGAGGTCTGTAATTTTTATCATAAGTACACTTCAACTCCGAGACAGAATGTTAAAAAATCACATTGTCTGATTTTTAAAGAATTTATTTGCACAATGGTGCTTAAAATAAGTATTTGATCAATAGCAAAAACTCACCTTATACTTTGTAATGTAACCTTGGTTGGCAATGACAGAGATCAAACGTGTCCTGTAGGTCTTCACCAGGTTTGCACACACTGTAGCTGGTATTTTGGCCCATTCTTCCATGCAGATCTTCTCTAGAGCTGGGATGTTTTGGGGCTGTTGCTGGGCAACACTGACTTTCAACTCCCTGCACAGATTTTCACAATCTATTGGATTGAGGTCTGGAGACTGGCCAGGCCACTCCAGAACCTTGAAATGCTTTTTATGTAGCCACTCCTTCATTGCCCGGGTGATGTGTTTGGGATCATTGTCATGCTGGAAGATCCAGCCACGTTTCATCTTCAATGCTCTCACTGATTGAAGGAGGTTTTTGCCCAAAACCTCACAATGCATGGCCCCATTCTTTCTTTCCTTAACATGGATCAATCGTCCTGTCCCCTTTGCAGGAAAGCAGCCCCAAAGCATAATGTTTCCACCCCCATGCTTCACAGTGGGTATGGTGTTCTTGGGATGTAACTCAGCACTCTTCCCCCTCCAAACAAGGTGACTGGAGTTTATACCAAGGAGTTTTATTTTTGTCTTTTCTGACCACATGACATTCTCCTATTCGTCCTCTGGATCATCCAGATGGTCTCTGGCAAACTTTAGACGAGCCTGGACATGTGCTGGCTAAAGCAGGGGGACCTTTCGAGGGCTGCAGGATTTTAATCCATGACAATGTAGTGTGTTACTAATAGCAACCTTTGTTACTCTTACTGTGGTCCCAGCTCTTTTCAGGTTATTGACCAGTTCCCCCCGTGTAGGTCTAGGCTGTTTTCTCATCGTTCTCAAGATTATTTGTATCCCACAAGGTGAGATCTTGGATAGAACCCCAGGTTGAGGGAGATAGTTAGTGATCTTGTATTCATTCCATTTTTTAAAGTAATTCCTCAAACAGTGAATCTCCTCTCACCAAGCTATTTGCTTATTGTAGATTGGCTCATCTCAGTATTGTGCAGGTGTACAATGTTATCCCTGGTGTCCTTGGACAGCTCTCTGGTCTTGGCCATGGTGGAAGTTGAAGTCTGACTGTTTGAAGGTGTGAACAGGTGTCTTTTATACAGATAACGAGTTCAAACAGGAACCATTAATACAGGAAATGAGTGGTGGATATAAGAGCTTCTTAAAGAAGAAGTAACAGGTCTGTTAGGCCAGAATACTGCTTGGTTGTAAGTGCAAAATACTTATTTTATGCACCATTATACAAATAAATTCTTTAAAATCATATGTTGTGATTTCCTGGATTTTTTTACATCCTGTCTCTCACAGGTAAAGTGTACCTATGATGAAAATTAAATACCTCTCTCAGCTTTTTTAAGTGGGACAACTTCCAAAATCAGTGGCTGCCAAATACTTTTTTGCCCCACTGTAACTATTGTAATTAACAGAGAAGTAAATGCACATTACCTAAAGCAATGAAACCACTGCCATAACTTTCTCCAGCTGAATAGAAACAAAACTGAAGTGATTATTTTTGGACCCAAGGAGGAACGATCAAGAGTCAGCACACAGCTTCAATTAATACAGCTAGAAACTACTGATCAGGCACGAAACCTAGGTGTAGTTATGGACTCAGACCTGAACCTCAAAGGTCACATAAAGGCAATAACAAGGTCAGCGTTCTATCACCTGAAGAACATTTCTAGCATTAAAGGACTGATGTTGCAACACGACCTAGAAAAACTCATCCATGCGTTTATCTTTAGTCGGATTGATTACTGCAACAGTGTCCTCACAGGTCTGCCTAAAAAGTCAATCAGACAGCTGCAGCTGATCCAGAATGCTGCTGCTGGTGTTCCTCACTAGAACCAGGAAAGTAGAGCACATCACCCCAGTTCTAAAGTCCATACACTGGCTCCCTGTAGCTCAGAGAATACACTTCAAAATACTCCTACTGGCTTAAGAATCCTTACATGGCTTAGCACCAAAATATGTTGAAGACCTGTTGTCACGGTACCAACCACCAAGACCACTCAGGTCCTCCAACACTAGCCTACTAAACATCCCTAGACTCAGAACTAAACATGGAGAAGCAGCTTTCAGTTTCTATGCTCCCCTTATCTGGAACAGACTTCCTGACGAGTGTAGAGCTGCTGAAACTCTGAACTGTTTTAAATCGAGACTAAAAACCCATCTGTTTAGAATTGCCTTTGAGTACATGATTGATGTCATATGTATGAAATGTGTTCATGCTCTCTTGCTTTATTGATCTTTCTCTTGCTTTATTGTGTATCATGTGTAATGTGTGTTTCTTTTACTTTTAATTTCCAATGTAATATTCTATGTCTGTTTGTTTTTTGTTTTTATAAATCACCAAATCATGTAAAGCACCTTGAATTACCCTGCTGTTGAAAGTGTGCTATACAAATAAAATTGCCTTGCCTTGCCACTAATCTAGTTCACATGCACAACCTAAATCATTAGCAAAAAGTAGTATACTTGAAATTCATTTCTAAGTTTATTGAAGTACACTTCAATAAGTATACTCATATATTTGTATACAAGTATACTACCTTTTAGTAAGGGTGCAGTTCTGTTTTCTTTCTTTTCACTAACTTCCTGTGACAGTTAAAAATAACTGAAGTGTAAAAAAAAGTGTTCTGTTTCACCTTATGTGTTCATGATGCCATGAAGTCATGGGATGAAGCTTTGGCTGTTACAGCCAGAGCATGGGCGAGACCCTGTGATTTCCAACATAACGTCCACCTCAGGGAGGTCGGGCGTATGCACCCCACATTTACCTCCGTGGGAGAAAACATCTGGACAGGCTTCCCGCCATCGTCTTTCAGCATAAAGAAAGCCATGCAGAGCTGGGTGAATGAAAGCAAGCATTACAACTACCAGAGAAACAGTTGCACAGATGTTTGTGGCCACTACACACAGGTATGTTCACAGCGATGGCTTATTTATGGTTGAAACCATACACTGCATGAAAAACACACACTCATATTTGCTTACTGTCTGAGATTGACGCTAAACTTTTCCTGCTTAAGCTCAGTTGGAATTATTAAAATAATTTCTATTTGCTAAATGCCAAAACAGGGAGAATTTTACATACATAAAGTCTACATACACTAGGATTGCTATGCCTTTAAACTATTTTGGTACGCTTGTATGATGATGAAATGACTTCTTGTTAAGTGCCTTGAGATGACATCTGTTGTGAATCGGCGCTATATAAATAAACCGAATTGAATTGATGGCATGACTTGTACGTCTCCAGTAGGTTCATTCACACCATTTGAGTTAAAGTGGTGTTTCAGAGCTGAATATGCTTTGATTTAAAATGCGTATCTCCAAATACATAAATTATTAAAATAAATAGCGTGAGCTCCATCAACACTTAATTTCCCTCTGGGATCAATAAAGTATTCTTGAATTGAACTGAACTCAGTTCAGTTTATTTATATAGCACCAATTCACAACACTCATCTTAAGGCACTTTACAAGAAAAATCATTTAAATTCAGAACTCCAGAATGAAAGCAAAGGACCTTATGATGATACCCCCTGAAGCTGAAAGGAAGGTGCCATTATCCACAGGGACACAATCCCATACTAACATTAGCTGAAAGGCCGCTCAAAGAGGAAGAAGCAAACAGTAGCTAATGGTAGTAAATGGTAGCATCATGCTATGTAAATGTTTTGCTACGGGAGGATCTGGTGCACACTACAAACTATGGGGGAAGTGTGGCTCAATGGGTAAAGTAGTTGTCCTGCATTCAGAAACTTGTGGGTTCCATTCCTGCTTTTTCTTGTTATGTGTCAATGTGCCTCTGAGCAAAGCACTTTGTTACTGCCAGGCACAGTGACAAGGCCAAGATTTTAAAATGTTTGGACAAAACTAAGACAGCCTAATAACCTGAGTTCCGTCAATTCTATTAGGAGGAATCGGCCAAATTTCCAGCAAGCTATTGTGATAAATGGAATGGTACCCATAACATAGTTCTACTAAATACTAAGGAAACATATGGAAAGTTCAGAATTTAAAGAACGGTTGAAATAAAAGAAAATCTGGAAGTTAGCAGGCAGAATGATTTTTGCTAATCCTCACTAACCTAAAACAGGAAATGTTTAATGTTGAAATGTTGAAAAGAGGGGAAAAAAAGGTTTTTTGAATATGTGGTTTCAACTGTATCCCTCTTCCTTTCTCAGGTTGTGTGGGCAAACAGCTATAAGGTTGGTTGTGCTGTGCAGCTCTGCCCGAATGGTGTCAAAAGGTTTACTTCTCGTGAGGGTGCCCTTTTTGTATGCAACTACGCCCCAGGGTAATTTGCATTTTGCCCCATATAAACGTTACATTTGATATGAAACCTGGTGAGAACGTGTGGTGTAAACCAGAAGCGGCTTGATGAAGCAGGAAATGGTTTACCATCAGATGAATCAACCGCACATGGTATATGGAGGTTTTTGTGTCTTGTAACTAGGAAGTTGAAGTCACAGAGAAAAATGTTGAAACAGTTTTGTAATTCGAGTTTATTTCTGCCTTTCAAAAGTAAAAAAACACACTTACACCTTTTTAATTCCTTAAGTACAATGCACAAATTGCGTTCTTTGAGTCACGCTTAGTAAACACTGTTAACTGAGCATTGAAAGAAAATTCTGTGACTCGCATCCACGGTTTTGTGCAGTTGCATTTACAGATTTGTGTCTGTGTTCAAGGAAAACATGTGATTTAAAAATGTGTCTGTGGGAAGATTTTATTACGGATGTGTGAATTAGTTTTGCTCCAAGTGTACTGCATCAAGTGGAGCAAAACAATTAGAGCAGGAATATTTAAGTTTGTGAGAATCTGTGTAGCTGCAGTATACACAAGTTGTTTTTTATACACAGGTATGTGGATGTGTTTTGCACCATTTGTTTTGGATCAACTGGTGCAAAACTGTAAATGTAAAAAATAAAAAAATTAAGTGCGACTTAAATAATGCAATTTGTGCATTGTACTTAAGGAATTGAAAAGGTGTAACTGCTGTTTTGTATTTTTGAAAAAATGTACAATTACAAAACTGCTACAAAATCTTCCTCTTTGACTTCAACTCCCCAGTTACACAAATACTTTTGCACCAAAAATACGTCAATCATAGTCTATCAGTAAAGCCAAGTAATGTCTTAAAATCTAGAATTGCATTTAGAACAGATAAACAGAGGAAAGATTCGGCTCAAAAGTTTCTGAACCAACTGATGATTTTTCTTTCCAGTGGTAATATGATCGGACAGAAGCCGTATGCCAACGGGATTAAATGCTCTGGATGCCAAGGGACATGTGATCAAAACCTTTGTCGTAAGTTTGACGCTTCTAAGTTAAAGTCAAGGATGTCACTACAAATACCGGACCAATTTGACTGGAACCACATGTCCAAACTGGGAAGACTTTTCTAAAGCATCTGTGTTGTATCTGCAGGTAGTCAAGAACGAGACACACAGATGAGTAAGTGTCATGGTGGCAGAAAAGCCAGAAACCTGTCAGAGTAAAAAGGATCAACAATACTCTGCTGTAAATCTAAAAAGTAATGCTTTGGTTCTCCTAGGCTACAACTGGACTCCAGACTGGGACCCCGCCTCATCTAACAACAGCTTTGCGGATATCCTGATCGTTCGGCCCATCGCCCTTGTCCTGACGTGTATTTCTGCATACGCAGTCCGTTACTTCTACCCTGATGTCTTCTGCTATGAGTAGAGCGTTTGTTTCGATGAGAGACCCAGATGATTAGCATCCCATGATGATGGATTTGTAGCAAAATAGGCTGAAGACTTCACCAAGCAATGCACATTAAGGACACGTCTCAATCATCTCATCAACCCCAAAATGCTATTTTTTCTGGCTTCTGTAAGGGGTTGGACTAATATCCATGTTGCTGAATTTGGTGCAGATCAGATAATGTATGTGGAGATTAGAGCCGTATGAGATCCACTTAAGTCAACATTAGTGAGAAGTCCTGAACACACCATAATGTTGCTAAAACTACATGTCCTTGGCTACAGTCAGCTTTCTGAGAGAATAATATCAGTTTAATGTGAACACATGGATGGCAAGAAACAATTTATATAATCAGGTTTCACATCATAATAAAACTTTATTTTTACATTTCTGAGTAACTTGTCACCTCACTGACGCACAGTCATAACAAAAACAAGAACCAAACTACATCACGTGTCCAAAACTGTAGAAACAGACAGGAAATGAAGAGAAGAAAAGAAGGAACATCTCTGTACATCATCTTTAAACACTCTTTGCGTCCTAAAAGAATGAAAGCATGTTTGAGACTTTGAGGAAATGTGGGAAGAATTCAAACACTCCCAATCCTGCGGCGGGACTCGGCGTCTGTCCATCAAACACCACATCGTATAGTACATGTCACTTGTATGATGGGGCTTGGCGTGGTGTTAGCCTTTATCTTTTGTTTTCTTCTTCTTCTTCTTGTCTGTGGTGCTGCTGGTGGGCGGAGATGGGATAACAGGTGGAGCTCCCATTTTCTTCGTTTTGGCCTTTTTAACTTTCTCCTTAATGGCTGCGATGTCCAGTTTTCCTTCTGTAGGAGCTGTGACACAAACACTCAGATGGTTAATCGGGATCTAACAGTCATCCTTACTGAGATACATCCTCTGATCTCAAATCAGAGACTTCTATCTACCTTTAGCAGTTTTCTTCATTAACGGCTTCTCTTTTGGAGGAATGAAGGCTTTGTTCCGCTCCTCTTGCTTCTTGGTCAGTGCTTCTGCTTGTTTAACCTAAAAAAAAGGAACAATGTCACATTACCAATCTTCAGGATGATGTAACTTTCCTTCGTAATTTAGGTTTTAGTTTCACAGCAAAGCTTTAAGGAAGTCTTTTATTTACATGAATGAAACTGTTCCCGCTAAGCAAAAGAAGAACAAACACTTACCTTAATTTCCTCCATCTTCTTCCTCCTTTTCACGCTTTCACGTAAAAAGAATTCACCTGAGGCTAGCTCCTGATCAACCTGTGAAGGTTTCCAAACAGTTAACGTTATTTATTTATCTCAAGATTTACCAGACACTTAGAAACAGGGCATGAAAACAGACTTTAGGTCAGTTAGGAAGCAAAAACTCAAACACACTTCTTCCTGGAGGGTAATCATTGGACAATGTCGTTCAGAAAGGAAACGGCTTCTGTGTCCAAAACATGGGTGTGTTTTTGGAGTAGCATCAAAGTGCCCTTGTCCACTGTGACACTAATCCTCTGCTGACCAGGGCTGAAATGCCACCCAGCAGGGAAGAAGCCATTATCCAAAAGCAATATAAAAAAATTAAACTTATCCAGAAACCACAATGGAACGTCTGGCCAGGATGACCATTTTTTGCATTAGGAGGAAAAAGGGAGAAGATTGTAATCCTGAGAAGACTATCCCAACTGTGAAGTACAGAAGTGTCAGCATCATGTTGTGTGAGCGTGTTACTGAAGGAGGGACTGGTGCACTTTACGAAATAGATGCCGTCATGAAGAAAGAACATTGTACGGAAAAATAAAAGCAATACCTCAAGACATCAGCCAGGAGGTTAAAGCTTGTGCACAAATCGGTCTTCAAAATAGACAATGACCCTAATTAAAGCGCAAAGTTAGTCATAAGGTTACTTAAGGAGAATTATATCTATGTTTTGAAGTGGCCATCACAATAGATCAAAACTCAAACAAAACTTTTTCTGCAAGAAGCCAGTTGCAACCAGTTTAAACTGTGATTCCAACAATTAAGAAAATAGATGCAAACTTCAAAATTAGAAGACAGTTTAAAAGATCTAATTATTTTAGGATTATGGAAATGGAAATTATGTTTGTAATCCTTAATAACCAAAAACAGCAAAACAGTTTGGTCTGAGCTATTGTCAGACAGCAAGAAAAGAGGTAATGTCTCTATACTCAGTGTATGAATAAAATCTAGTGTCAACTGCAATCTGGAAAAAGAATCCTTGAGTTTCTCTTAAACTTCAATTGAATCATGACTTAGTTGGTGTGATAATATCAAGGTAGTTACAAACAATCCCTTTTTCACATGCAAACCTCTCCTGACCTTGCTTTCCGGCTGCGGAGGAGGGAATGGAGTGTACTCCTTCTTCACGCTCTTCTTCTTGGGTTCCTTGCGCTTGGAGAGGTTCTTGTGGCGGAACTTGGGCAGGAAGCGTTCCCAATTCTGCGTCCGCAGGTCTGGGTCTTTAGAAAGCTCCTGTTTGATCATCAGTGTCTGACGGTTAAGGCGGTGAGAGATAAAATGAGAGAGGTGGTTGGTGAAACAACAGTAAACCATAATGTGATCATATCTGGAGCTAAAACAGTAAATATCTTCAAATACTAAATATTTTCCTCATGCCCTCAGCTCCAGGTTGAGCCAGCCCTGGCATTCAAACCCAGAGGGATTTGTTTCAGTCAGGAAATCAAGAACAAGGATGGAGAAAATCCTCATTGGACATGAATGCAGTTTCACCTTTTGGCTGAACCAGAGCGCTTGTAAACATACCTTGATGTTGTAGATAGGGTGGATGTTCTTCATGGTCTCCATTACCACTTTGCGTACCTGTACAACAACAGATTATTGTGGCGAGGAATGTATTTTTTGAGTGTAAAATTCTGCCCTACTTCCATTACTTAGGACTCGCAACTATAGAATAATCTAAACTTTGCATAAGAAGTAAGCCCATTTGTTTTAGGCTGATTATTGCTTTGCTGCAACTATTCCTCTTTGCAATAAATCTCATATGGTTTACTTCCCTTTAAACAGTCAATATCAAGAGAAGTGCTGGTAATAGATTTGTATCTGAATCATAGGTTTGATGTATAAAACTGTTATTTTTTGTGGCATTTAACAATTTCTGAGCCTTCAAAATGTACTCCAGATAATTTCACCCACTAATAACCCCTGTATGACAGGCCGCTGTGACAATCTTACCTCTTTAAGGCCATTGTAGGGCCCCAGTGCTGACACAGTGTTACCCTGCACCATCACATAGCAGTTGGTCAACAACTCCAACGCCTAGAAAGCAAAGGCGGGGAACAAAAGCGTGATACAATAATTAAAGAGGTTATATAGTAGTTATATGTAAACTGAATTGCAGAGAAGTGAAGAGTTAATGTGTCTGTGGCTGAAACAACACACTGCCGCCACCTAGTGGACTTTATCTGATAAAGAAATACAATGGGTCAATATGCTGTAGGCAAATCGTAGAATCCCTACACTGTTGAGCAAAAAGTGAACTGTGGTTAAACAAGTTTAACATTTTTGGGGCCGTTTATGCTAAATTGGGTCAGATTCAACAACGTAACTCTTTTTCAACCATTATAGATAACGCCGACACACTAAGCTCTAAAGTTGTGGCCTCCGCCTCTATAACGCGGGCCTTACTTTTAAGGTGGAGCCCTTGGGGCCGATCAGCCGCTGCCTCCGCTTTACAAACCGCTCTCTGTTCCTCACAAGGGTCCCAATTTTGATGATGTCACAGGCCACATCATCTTGTAATATGCGGACGGCCTGGAAACAGAGCGAGGAGGCAAATCGGTGTTTTCAGAGGTTAGTGCAGACCATCAGCGGTGACCGTGTTAAACCGGGTAGGTCGTGATCAGTGGAGCAGAGGCCTTTTACCTGCTCAAATGGAACGCTCCTCGCCAGCAGCTTAATGAGGTCTCTCGCTTTCACAATGGAGTACGGGTCGAATGTCTTCTTGGTGGTGCTGACAGTGATGCTGCCCTCAATCAGGTCCAGAGAGGCTTTGATGTGCTGAAAGAAACAGGATTGAACGCAGCATGACTTCTTTTGTCAAACCTAAATGTCTTCTTTTTTTTACATTTTAATATCGGACAAAGACAATCTGACTAAATACAAAATGCAGTTTGCAAATGATGTGAAAAAGTTATCGACCCCTGATGTAATTTAGCCACATTGAACTTAGTGTTTTTGAATATGAACAGTCTGTTCAGGTCATCATGACACAACCGCTCAATGAGACTTAAGTCTAGACTTTGACTAGGCCACTCCAAAACTTTTGTTCTGTTTTTTTATATGAGCCATTCAGAGCTGCGCTGCCCTGCCACATGATCCAAGGGTCCTTGAGCCTAAGGTTGCACATTCTTCATCATGGTTTCATTAGTTAAGACAAGTTTTCCAGGTCCTGAGGCTGCAAGCCTCCCCTGACCATCACACTACTATCACCATGTTTCACTGTTGCCATGATGTTCTTCTGAAATGCTATACTAGATGTAACAGGATTCGCCCCTTCTGTCTCGTCAGTCAGGAGAATGTTTCCCACAAGTCTTGGAGATTATCCAGATGTTTTGGGCCAATGTGAGGCAGGCATTTGTGTCCCTTTTTGGACAGTTGTGGTTTATGCCTTGGAACTCTCCCATAGTCATTATATGTGTATCCACAATTCTACAGGTGCACTGTCCAACATATGTGAGGAATAAAAGTTAACTCATGAGGCATCAAGTGTAAGGATGTCACCCAATCTGCCAAAACGTGATTGGATGGAATGACTGGGTGACAATTTCAAAAATTCAGCTCTTGAGGATCGTTCCAGCTCTGCAGTGTCCTCATCTTTAAAAAAATAAAAATTAAAACAGTCCAAGAAAAAAAACATTGATGAATCGGTGACATAGTCACTGATGCACATGAAGAGCAAAGGGTACAATAGATCCTACTGAAAGCATTTAAAATGGCCACAGACCAGTCAGGATGAAAGCAGAACTTCTTGATGGCTGTAGCCTTTTTTTGACACAGAGGGAAAATTGTTCAAGACAAATTTTGAGGCGCACAACAATGATTTTGAAGTGTTGTCTCCAAATCCCCTGATTTCAAAAAGAGTGTCTGTGTGGTGTACAGGACTACAAGGTCAGATCCATACCCTTCCTATTAGCTACCTTGCATTTCTGATTAGATTTTTTAAAGAAATATCAAATTAAATGCCTACAAAATGTAAGCAATAGTGAGATCTTTAGCATATCTGTAGACAGAGAAGTGCACACTAACTTTTCCTCAGTTTGCATTTTACCGAGATTATTTTTAGACCAAGAACACACCCAGCTAATGCACTTGAAAGCCTGTGAGGCCAACATGGAACTGATCTCCTTGTGTTGTCTGACTGGTTTTCAAACACTTTGATAAATCTGAAGCTGCTCATTCTTTGTTAAAATAATTGAGCCAAAACTCCGCAGCAAAATCTGCCAATAAAATGCTGGTATTGAGAGTCCCCAAAAGGGGGAGATAGAGGTGGAAACCAGTGTAGAATCAGTGGGATGATTGTGTGTACATACGGAGTCTCCTAAAGCCTTCTCCACCAGCGGCCAGCACTCCTTCAGGTAAGCTTCCCTGTATTTGGGGAACAGCGTGGCGAAGCTGCTCTCCTCCAGCAGCCCGCGTGGGTTGTCATCTCTCGTGAACGCCGGCTCCTTCCACCCATCCGGAACAGTCAGGAGTTCCGAATCGTCCACTGCGGGAGACAGTGATCACAATCAGTACAAATATGACACTAACTAATAGTTTTTACTCCTTAAACAGGAGAAAAATGTCTCCGTTTTCATTTGCAGTCTCCCATCAATTTATGAGGAACATATGTTCAACTGCTTAACACAGCAGAAGCGTGAGCCAATCACATGACAGCAGCTCAATTATTTTAGGCATCTAGACGTAATGACAACAGCTGACGTTCAAACTTAGCATCAGCAGGGGGAAGAAAGGAGATTTTAAGTGACTTGGTGGATTGGTCAATGTATTTCAGAAACTGCGGATCTAGTGGGATCGTTACAAAGAGATCTCCTGACTGAAAAAAGGAAACAGGACGTTGGATAGACAACTATCTATCTCAGCAAAAAGGCAATAACACTGTTTTCTCAAGTGCTTCTTTATCACAAATCAGACCATTATTTTGAAATTCACATAGTGTTGTGTGTTCTCTCTAGTATCCTTAGAGATCTTTACAACAAAGTTGAGGGGAACACCTTCTCGATGAACACCGTGTTGAAGCTGGAAGCAGAATGACTGGAATTGGGGCTAAAATAAATGAAAGCATAGTGAACCGATCATCTAATGGTTACCTCCAGTAAGACACTTTCCTGATTCGGGTTGTGCTGTCGGCGGATCTATAACCCTGACATGATTCATATAGAGGCGGTTTTATAGGGGTTACAACAAAACTTTTCCCCCCCACCAGTTTTCAATTAAACTGTGTTGTAAATCATAACGCGTTTACATTTTGTGGCATTTTCCGACATGTAATCAGTTAACGTCACAGAGAGAGTAGTCATTTTCTTTCTTTTTTTTTTTAATCAAAGTTAGTTGCGTGCACTGTGAGGAGGAAATGAACATGTCAGTGAAACGGGAATAAAAATGTCTCCCATAAATAACCCGATGCTCTCTGGGTAGCGGCTAGCTGTCCCAGACTCTGTAGGATCCAGAACTTACCCTGGAGTTTGCTCTTTTTAGGGCTTTTAGCTGTTTGGGCTCCACTCATGCCGTCTTCAGCCGTGGAGGCCGCCATTGTTTAGAAGAAGCGGAAGTGACGCGAAATCTCGCTTCTTCCTGTAATCGTAACTGTGTTGTTTTTGTTTTTAATTGTTGATGCTCGGCTCCCCGTAGCAAAAATCGTGTTTCTAAATGGGACGATTTCTATTGTTTGTTTTTTCAATTATTTTTTTTATTCGCTTATTTTTCAGCATTTTCGTAAGCACAAAGAACCCAACAATGGGAGATCTGGATGGATGGATGGATGGATAGATAGATAACAAGTCACCTCAGGTTGTGGAAGTCATAGCGGGTTTACCTCTTTCTTACGATACAAGGTGGATATGTGGTCCCCATAACGTCTATTTACTTACAGGTGCGCATTTACGGCATTTATGCATGATTAACTGAAAGCATAAAAACAAAAGTCACCGTAATAAAGTGTGTTCAAAAAGAATGCTTCCCATTGTAAGGTCTGCGATTCATATGAGAGTGAATGAAGGAGGCTTGGTCAGAACCAACAAGCAGCAGGTTTGTTACTGCTCCTCCTAGACTCTGCTTAGAGCCACTGCTTCAACTCTAACTCTTAATACCTCATTTATTGTTCCTAATCAGATACAGAGCCTTGCAAAAGGTATTTATACCCCTAATACTTTGTCTTTATGTATTGACAGACCAACCCATATAGAGCTCCTGACGTCACGTGACTCTCAGAGCGAAGGCGCCATGTTGGCAGGCATGAACGTCATCAAAATGAACGTCGTGTGAAATGGAATTGATATTTTTAAAACCTGCAGACAATCGGCATTCCGTCAACTGACAGAAAAAAAAACACTCATAACTAGGGATGAGAAAACATCAATACACCGATGTATTGTGACATTTTATTTCCCAATATTGTATTGATTTTTTTATTTTTAGGATTTGAATGGAACCATTATTGACAGTCATTTTTGTAGTAAATATTAAAGTATGACTGGTAGTTGGTGCCTGTTTTCACCTTTGTTACAGTGGATCAACTAGATGTAATAAAACTGGATGTGTTATGTATGAAACAGGTTGAAATGTTTAAAATGCTGTGTTTTTCTAGTTAAATTCAGTTTTTTTAAAATATATTGTATCGTCTCCCTTGTATCGCAATACATATCCTATCGCTAGATCTTTACTAATACACATCCCTACTCATAACACATGATGCAAGATTTAAGTGTACAACAGAGCTGTTCTGTCACTACTAACCCACCTGAGCCTTTAATCTCTGCAGCTGCTTCATGGTTACCATGGGCCTCTTGGCTGGGCTGCTTGTGTTTATGCCCTTTACCCAGACTGTCAGTTGATAACCAGACTCTGCTTCATACCTCTCCACCTCATCCCTGACATGATTCAAGTTTTCCTTTGTCTTAATGATCCTGTTTTTTTCTTTATTATCTCTTTGGAAGTCCTCAGTGAACAGCTTATTTTATACAGATAGACTGCAGCTGCACATACCTTGACTCTGGTTGCTTATGTGAATCCTTAAGGATTTTAACAATGTGTCATAGTCAAGGCTCCCGAACAGAAATTCACAGGCCTTTTTTGAAAATCATCCATCATATTCCTTCCACTTTATTCACATTTTGCTTGGCTCACCATTAACCAGCTTTTCTTTCAGTAGTCCTCCTGTCTCCTTGTTCTCAAACAGCGTGTTCTTGTTCACTTTCTCCTTTGAAGTCCCTCTCCAACAGCTTTCTGATAATGTTTAGCGAATTGTTTTCATCTGTGATGAAGCTGCTTATATGTCACACAAACAAAAGACTGAGATGGTTTCACACTGTTTATTGAAGCCGTAGCTTCTCATAGTACACCATGACTGCTTTAATGGTACTCAGCAAGAGCACAGAGATACCTAAAAAGCTTATTGATGCAACAATGATGACAACCATGCTCATGTGCTCTGCCCCTGAAAGAGATAGAAATAAGTTCAACCAAAAACACATGCCAGTATGTTTGCAAAGGTTATTGGGAATGTTTATCATAATTATGGCTTGCTAATTAAAATGTGTTCATTTGAATGCAACAATTATAAACATTGATATTTCAACAGCTGCAGCTTGTCTCATAATTCAAAAAGAGGCGATGACAACTCACCGTCAGATGGATGGATCGACTTCACCCTCATGTTGACCGTCAGGGGCCCAGCAGACACAACAGTAGCTTGTTTCTCCAGTCTGTCCGTCTGGCCCGCTGATCTTTTTGGACGCTGCTGGCTGCCACAGTTCTGCATTAAAATAAGGGTCAGCATTTTTTTTTTTTTTTAAATGAAGGAATGCCACAAAATAGCAAATTAAAAGTTTTGCAATTCTTCTATAATTAAAACCATTTCACAGAATAAATGAAAAAAAAATCCTTAGGCTCTCTGAAGACTCAAGAAAAGTGATGAGAGATGATGCCTCAGTCTTTGCCACACTGCTTGGGAACGATCATTTCTTAAACTGATTTTAAAACCAACTAAAATAAAAATAAGCTTGATTTTAACATAATTATCTTCAAAAGAAGTCAATTTGATATCCTACAGATTAGATACTGAAAGATTTGGCTTGTAAAAATGAGCAGAAAGTTATGGTATGCATATAGCTATGGGTCAGTTACCCCTATGAAAGTACTGTATATCAAGATTTTAAACAATTATGGTTTCAAAGCGGCTAAAATTTTATGTCCGATTTCTGAAATACCGGTCTGAAATCCTCTTCATGATGGTAAAGTGTGTTGCAAATTAATCAGTCAATGTCAGCTGTGTTTTGGTACTGGGGTTGGAATTTCAAAGGTCCATGTCAGAGGTTAATCGTGCGAGTAGATTCATTAATTCATTTTCATGACAGTGAAAACTGCTGAATAAAACAAATTTTAAGTTCTGATGGGTTGCGGGATATTAGACCAATAAGGCAGATGGAGTTGTTCATCCTTTGTCTCTAATGTTATCAGCTTGTACTGCTAATAGTAGTTAGCATGTTGTTGCACACAACAATTAGCCACTGGCTTTCCAACTTGCAGGCAAAATGTGCTCTACTCTTTCGTACCAATATTCCTCAAACATTCCAGAAAAGTCAAAAGATTCATAATAAATATAGCCAATAACATAACCAATGATGCACATTATATTAGCAGTAAAAAATAATTGTTGCTTTTGTCTTTTAAATCAAATTAGATCATGTTAGTAATAAAACAAGCATAGCAACAAATGTCTGAGATATTTTTAGTTCAATAGTGAATCTCACAACGGCCAATTACCATTAGAAGTGAAAAACAAATACACATTACTATTTAATATAAATTCACTAGATTGTCTTTAATTTTCATCCCATTGCTGACGACATTTCACTAATACCCCCAACTTTAACTGGCCCAGTGACTAAGAAGTTAGTTGACCTTCTGCATTTCATTGTAGTCAGTTTACACCCGATGAAATCAAAGATCTGCATGAGTCAGATCACCACCAAGGTTTTAATACAAGGCTAAAGAAAACCCAGGATGTAGACAGTTTAAAACGGATGTGGATGCACCTTATAGCTGATATAGAGCCAGGAGATAATACAAGGAGAAAGCTGATTGGAAGAACCAGGTCTAAGATCTACACTCAGTGGATTTTATGCTAATATGTACTGAACCAACATTGACTGCACAGTTTTACCTTAGTGCAGTCTTCCTTATGCCCACATATGTTGGTCAGGCAGTGGAAGTACAGTGGTAAGCCTTTGGGCATGTGGAACATCTGGATAGAAAATCTGCTCCTCTGGGCCAGGCCATTAACAGAGAGCCACTGGAACGTGTTGTCAGTGGGGCAGCTGAGGAAAAGCAGACAGTCTCTAAACTCAATAATAACCTTTAAACACACTATACACTCTGAGGTTACCTTAAATAAACGTACAGTGCCTTGCAAAAGTAATTATCCCAATTAGTGCTGTGTTGGGGGGAATTTTCTGATTCTGAATAGATTCTTATAAAAAATTAGATTTTAAAAATCGAGTCGTACGACAAAAAATTGATTGTCCCTTTTCACAGCTAAAATAGGATGGAAAAGTCCAGATGGGCATTAAGGCTTAGGTCTGAAAGGGTTAACATTATTCCCCCCAGTGAACTGTAAACCCACCCAGTGTTGTCGCCTTTTAATTAGTCATTTAATTAACGCAACAGCTCAAAATAATTTTTAATAGCACTGACCCATATCAATATCAAATTGGATTGTAATAATCAATTCTACCTCGAGAATCGGAATCAAATGGATACCCAGCTTTGATCCCAATTTACCTTTTTTTACATTGCAAACTCAAACGTCAATGTATTTTGTTAAACACCGTTTATTAATTATGAAATGGAGCAACAACAAACAAATGAATAAAATACTACTTAACTGAAGTAAAGGCTGATGAAATGATCAAATGTTAAAGCGAGACATGCTTTTGTTTTCAGCCCACGTCACTGATAACCCTAAACTCTGTTCACTTGTGTATCACATAATCTCACTGTGTATGAAGCAGTTCAGTGAGTCAAAGGTTTGTTAGATAAACAGCATTATGTAGACCAAGGAACACAGCAGACAGCCCAGGAAGAAAGTTGGAGAAATCTATATTAGGCTAACCTTAAAGATTATCCAAAGCTTTCAACATCTTACAGAGCACTGTTAGATGTGAAGATTGAAAGATCACCTAAAACACTTCAAGACAAGGTTTTCCTTCTAATCTGACAGGCTGGGAAGAGAAAATATTAATCAGATGTAGAAGACGTAAGAACTCAAGTTTGTTTAGAGCCATCAAACGGTCACAGTAAACATGCTAAAGTAGGGGCTTTGGTCAGATGACACTGAAGCTTTAGGCCTAAATGGAAAGCTTTATGCCTGGAAGAAAATTAATACCCATCATCATGGCAGCATCATGCTGTGGGGATGCTTTTCCTAAGCGGGAATGGGTTAACTGGTCAGAGTTGATGGGAAGATGATATAGCTAAGAGGGCAGTCCTGTAAGAAATCCCCTTTGAGCAGGGGTCTCAAACTCCAGTCCTCGAGGACCAGGGTCCTGCAACCTTTAGACATGTCTCAAGCCTGTTTCAGAAGACAATACCACCACCAGTGAGCCTTTTGGTCATCCATAAGTGGTCAGCATGTGGCAGCAATGTGGCGTGATCAGGTGTTTTTCACAAAAGATCACGCGATCTGTGGGGGTGGTATCTGGGCTGTCGACGTGCAGGGTTGCATATAAACCCTCAGATGGAGGAGTACGTGGTAAACAGACAAAATGGACGTAACTTATTTTTATCCAGATTGAAAGCCCGCTCCTCAAGTCTTTCTGCAAGCTGCTCCAAATGGTGGCCTTCCGTCACATTCCCCATGAACTGTCTGGCAATCTGGTCTTCAGCTCTAAAGGCCAGAAGCTCCGGGACCTCTGCATCACTCCAGTTTGCCATTTCAGCTGATAGTTTATAAATGCCAACTGAACTTCCCATGTTTTTGCTTGTGTTTTAAATACTGTTGCCAGTCGGGGCTCAGCACCCTCTGTTGAGCCAAAGCGGGATCTTCATTCTTAAGTCCAGCGTTGCCGTAATATTGCGGTAACATTACTACCAAGCATGCTGGCACAAATACCTCAATATTGGCACCTCGCCATGCCGCATTCATAAGAGTGTGCCAGACTTCAGTTCCAACACAGCTGAATCAAATATTTGGGTCATTAGCAGGATCCCATAGAAACTAACTGCCAGCAGGAGGTAATTTAACAGTTTTATTCAAGTGTGTTGGACAAGGAGCACATCTAAAGGTTGCAGGGGAGC
Source organism: Valencia hispanica (assembly GCA_963556495.2). NCBI lineage: Eukaryota > Metazoa > Chordata > Actinopteri > Cyprinodontiformes > Valenciidae > Valencia > Valencia hispanica. The sequence goes on from OY747722.1 coordinate 26,070,656, forward strand.
GGCCCTCGAGGACAGGAGTTTGAAACCCCAGCCTTAGAGGCTGCAAAAGAACAGAAACTGGAATAGAGTTAGATCCTCCTGCTTGACACTAATCTTAAGCAGACAGCCAGGGCTACGATGGAAGGGGTAAAAAGTGAGGCTCAGAGGCTTTTCTTCAGAGCGGACTTTGAGCAATGTTGTAAAGAACAATTAAAAATGTCAGCCTCCATGTCAGAGTATCGACCTGCAGCCCGTGGGTCAAAGTTCTCAGTGGTAGAGCAGTACTCTTGGCATTAGACTTGCAGGTATAGTTGTAGCTAAAAGTGGTTCTACAGAGTATCAACTCAGAGCGACCTAAACACAGATGCATCCCACACTTGATTTTTATTTGTAAATTTAAAAAAAAAATCTAAAAAAAAAAAATTTCCTTTCGTTTCACAAGTGTGGACTGTAAATAAATTTGAAAGGGAGAGTCCATGATAATGTGGTGGTTTGACCTTATCAAAGCCTCATAGCACACTGGTGAGAATATCCAAAGCAGTTAAGTTGCATAGGTAAAAAGGTGCCGTAACAATATGGGCACACATTGTCTTGTTACAGTATTTTGTTATAATATCAGACACCGACAATTTAAGAAGTGTCCAAACTGTAGTGCCTAAATGGCTGGGTCATGGCAACACCTGCCAAAGCTCTTGTGGGATATTTGCATGTCAAGTACAGTTCATCTTCCAGCGAGCCATGGCTGTATAATTGACAAAGGGGATCTACTCATAATTCAGTAATGAAAGGTGTACATAAATCTGCATTTAGCCATTTTCTAATCTCTGATCGTTTTTGGACTTCCAAAAGAAAAGAAAAATACCCGTCTTCAAGAAACACAGCCTGGACAGCATCTTGTGGGTCGGTGCTCTCTGTGGCCCAGCAGGACTCCACCTGCAGCAGCACATCTGAGGCAAAAGAAAGGTTGGTCTGCAGAGCCACCTGGAAATATAAGGTGTCCTCGTGTGCCAGCTCAACATTATCAGAGTAAACCTGGGTGTAAGACTCATCCTTGAACAAGTACATGGTCAGACCTAGCTGTACTGAGGAGTTAAACTCCACCAAGGACAGTGAGGACAGCCTGAAACCAAACAAACACATGCAAACTGATTCGATTTGAACTGATTTGATTTAGAAAGGCATGAGAACTCTAGAATGTGTGTGTCACCATTCCATATCAGCAAAAACTTGAGCATTTCGGAGATAATGTCGAGGGTAGATGCACTTCCAGACGACTTTGAGATCCCGCCGGCTGATTGTGTGCTCTTTACTCAGACTGATGCTCAGAGAGTTTTGGAGTAAGATGTGGGTTTTGTTCACCTGGAACACACACACACACACACGTTTGCAGACAAGCAACATAAAACAAATCTCCCAAAAGCAGCATTTACAGGATAATGTACACAGTTTCCATCATTGAACAATTAGAATTAAGTCAATTTGAAAACAAAGGCAATGGCTGTGGAATACAATGCCTGAAACAGCAACGCAGCCCCAGACCATCATACTACCACCACAATGGTTGACTGCTGGTTTGAGTTTTCTTCTGAAACACTTAATTTTAACCCAGACCCAATAAACACAGAAACGTTCTAAAAACGTCCACTTTCTTCTTATCAGTCCACATGATATTTTTTCACGAGTTTGGGGATCATCAGTATGTGTTTTGGCAAATCTGAGAGGTTCTTGTTCTCTTTGGTCAGCAGTAGTTTTCTTCCTTTGAAATCCTCTATGGAAGCCATTTTTCCCAGTCTCTCTCATTACTGAACCATGAACATTAACCTTAACTGAGGCAGGAGAAGCCTGCAGTGGTTTAGATGTTCTGGGTTCTTCTCTAACCTCCTGGATAAGTTGCCAGTGACTTATTGAAGTAATTTATTGCTAGGCTAACCACCCCTAGTGAAGGATCTCAACTGTTCCATATTTTCGCCATCTGTGGATGATAGCCCTGAGTCGCAAAACTTTATAAATGACTTTGTAATTGGCTGTTAAATTTCTCTAGATGTGGGAACGATATGTTGCTTTAAAAGGGGGGGTATTATGCAAAATGGACTTTCTGAAGCTTAATATCCTGAGAACCTGTCTTTCCCTCATTAAAAACATAACTGAAGTGTTGCTCTGACCCATTCACTCATGTTAGAGTAATCTTTGAGTCTCTGCTGGTAGTTCTTGGGGTTGCTGAAACGCCTGCTCCCACCTATCCCCGCCTTTTCCACCAATCTCCTCCTCCGACCTTACGTACTCAGCAGAGAGCCTCGCCCCTGCAGAGCTCCCCTACGCCTCCCCACCTCACAACTTCGACTGAGTCCCAGGTGCAGTAATTATAACACCAGCTGCAGCTGCGCATCTTGTGGGATTTTTCTTCCGACTCCGTGCATGCTGCGATGATGCACGGTATGTGACGAACTGAATATGTGCCCGGAAGAAGCATAATACCCCCCTTTCAAGAGACTTTAAACCACCAATAAATTTATTTCCCATAAATACATAAAATAATCATCTGAGAACTGCTTTTTGCATTTCCTCAGGTTATCCTAGTCTTGTGATAAAACTAGTTTGGTGATCGGTTTGTTTGATCCAAGTGTAACAGCCGTTTTTACATCACTGTACATCAAGATGTAATGGAATCTCAACAGTCCTGTTTTTCTCTGCCTGTGCCTGACAGCAAATAATTCAAATAATTTGTGAGCTTGAAAGAGACTCCCGCAGCCATTACTCATTTCGGAATTTTTTTTTGCATAACGCTGCATTAGGCTCAAAGATTTTCTTCTAATGAAATGCTGTAACTCAGGCTTAAATATGAAGCTTATCTTTTTTGTTCATCTCTGAAAAGGTATCCCTTACCCTTTTCTCCATTCCACACTCTGGTGGGCTTCGTGAGATGTGGAAGTAGTACAGAGCCTTCGTCTCATTCACAGGGCACTGCCCATCATTCAGTTTCACCTCAATCTTTCCCCCGAAAAGAGAAGTCAGGTAGGCCTTCGCTATTCCACCCATCATTACTTTATCCAGACAGTGGCTGAAAAATCCTTTATCTGTTTAAAACAAGAGACTCTGTGTTTAACTGTACTTTTCCAGGCATTTCATTTTTGAGGTCAGATTAACAAGAAACAAATCAGAACTCTAAACTGTACAGTCTGGAATGCGTTAAGCAATTTACATTTACTGAACAGGATTGTACATTCAGCAGCATGGAAAGCAAAGCAGTGGAGTGTGAAACATACATTAGGAGTGTATCTCCAAATAAAGCTGGAAGAAAGCAGTGGCTGTGCAGCATCATTATTTACACAGCAGTGTACACATGCTGAGGTAGGGTCCCAGTTTACATGTGATGTGTGCAACACAGACATACTTAAATTACATCTTTGTACTGGAATAATGTAAAACGTGAGCAAACAATTTAAAATATGATAAAGGTTAAGGATTGTTAATGTTCAATTTGCATGGTTTCCTGTTCTAGCTTGCCTGCCTGATGCATTAGCACATTTATTCTATGCAGTTAGAGAAAAGAGGGTACACTATTGTTATTGGGGTTTTATGTGTCAAAACAAACATGGTCTGGTCTTTACAGGATGGTAAAATAATGTTAATTTAACCTCAAATGTCTTCGTATGAAACAAAGTCTACATTTAAAAGCTGTTTGAAATCCTAATTTCAACTCATGATTAACTCGCTTGTGGATTCACCTTGTTGAAGAGTTGAAGTGGTTGTGTCTCATTGTGAAAGAATTTTTGGCCCACCAGTTTCACCCATATTTCAGCCTCAGATTTAACTCCAGAATACTTTGGTATATTGAAGAATTCATAGACAACTAATTCTGTCAAATGAAACCAAATCGTCAACCCCCATCCTAGTGCTTGCTATTTGGCACAAGATGTTTTATACTAGCATGCTGGGTTTGGTTTTGTGTGTTATGGATGAACATCTTTACACTGGTTCCATGTGTCTAAATCCCATTGTTCCAGATCTTTTTCAGATGCAGCTTTGGTAACCCAATTTGTCAACTTTGTTTAGAGAGAACATACTTTCTCCTGGCAATCCTTCCATGCACGCTATACTTGTTCTGCCTTTTTCTAACTACACTGTCACGGTCTAAACATTAGATACATTAATTAGGCATATAAAGTCTCAAGCTAGAGGTTTTGGTAAGATTGGCAGCTAGGTCAAAGGTTTTCCACCTATGAATAAGCTGCATTGCATAACCCCTGTCTTAAAATGATATGGTAACAGTCTTCTAAACCTTCCCAGATTGATGGACAGGAACAATTGCTTCTCTCCGTCTCTTAACATACACCTGTATAACCCAGAGCAGCAAAGTGTCAAAAATCCCTTTTTTAATACCAAGACTTTAAACTGATATCTTGATTTACTGTCATGAGTATGTAAAGGGCTGGACCAATTTTACTTAAAATCAAAGAAATATTAAGATTCATACTTTGTACCTTTGCAGTCTGGATGTGAAGCTACAGGTAGATCTATAAAAGAGCTGATATCGTAGTAACCGTCCTGGCAAACGCACAAGTATGAGCCCAGAGTGTTGATGCACACAGAATTACGGGGACACAACGGTTGCATGGAAGCACAAAGGTTTGGACCTAGACATACAAAGAAAGCATGAAAATGAAAAAAAATGGTGTGAGTATGAATATCTTCTAATGTATAAGACAAACGCAAGCCGTTTTACACCACTTACCATCCCAGTAAATGACCCCGTTCTTGACACTGAAGTCAGACATGTTAAGAGAACTAATGTAACTGATCTGATCATCAACCGGTAAGGTGATGTTTTCTTGGGTGTTGGAGGCAGCAAAGGACCTAAACACAACTTGTGTCCTTCCTGGGTCATCTGCAGGTTCCAGAGAATCCAGCTCAATGCGAGCTGGCTGCTCAAAGTCCTTTAACAGTTCCTCTAGCTAAACAACACATACACAGGTCAATCTTTCAATTATAGCATAAGTATTTCAGTTAGTAATTTGTTGCAGTTTTACACAAATTTCAGTAAAGCAATTATAAGATGTTTTATAAAATATAGAGCTCCTTGCCATAATATAAAAAAAACAAAAAACTTTTAAGTAACATTTTACCTAATTCCAACCAAAAACTATGTATTTTGAGATTTCTTTATCAAAACAAAGCAGTGTGTTACTGTAAAGTGGTAGGAAGATTGTATGTTTTCAAAGATTTTTACTGATAAAAATCTGAAATGTGTGCCAGGAGTCCAGGACCGATGTGCAGTTTTCTCCTAAACTGTCAGCCGTCATCATGATGCTGTTTGTTCACCAACATTCTCCAGCAAACCTCTGAGGCTTTAGACAGATTAACTCCATTTACCAATCAGGTGACCTCTCCTGGTAGGGTTTTGCACTTTAATGGATTTACAGGTATGTATAAATAATTTTGTAAGACACTGTAGAAACCAAGACCCAAAAGCTATCAATACAGTAGGTCCAATAATGGTGAAACATATACATTTCTTACAAGGCATCATCTGAACAGTATGAATGAATAAATTGCAAAAACATTTGATTAAAGACAAAATATATTCTTAGATAAGCATTTCTTTCACCTCAGCCTTTAAAATCTGATCCAGTATGGCTCTAGATTCTGACAAGTCATCCTGTAGATCATCAGGCAGAGACCAGGGCATGACCAGTCTGAGACCAATGTTGTCGAAATCAAATTGCAGCTCTACATAGGGGCCAATGAAAAAAATGTAGTTAGTTTTTTCCCCCCCAGAAAACAAGCATGGCAGGGTTAAGGACACCCCAGACTCACCATTCTCGCGAGAGGATTCAATGGCCCTCACATCGATCTCGAAAGTTGAATTGGCTCCTTGAAAACACAAATGAGATGGTTCAGACTCCCACAGGCCGTCGCACTCCTCCCACACACCCAGGACGTAAGATTTTCCCTCTTCCAGCACTGGAAGAGGCAGCTCGGTGTTGGACACACGGCTGGTCTCGATGATGGAACCGTTCTCCTGGGAGAGCTCATATATGAAGGCCACAGCCTGCTGATTAAGGAGGCCAGGTGTCCACAGAGCCGTGGAATCATTGGAGCGGTACCTGAGCTCAGACACACCACGAGGTCCTGAATAGAAAGATTTACCATTTATAACTAGCAGGATTAAGGAAAATGCAGAAAGTGAGTTGCAGCAGCTGAATACAGAGGGTACGAATACTATTGAATGTTGGGTGCTCAAGTTTGTGTTACCTGTGTGAGCTGTGACTGTCCTGGCACTCATGAGCACATTGTCGCCACACACCGCCGCCACCTTGGATTGGTACTTTTGGCATGGAAGAAGTCCTGCAACAGTGTATGTGGTCAAGAGTGTGGTGCCCTTCAACGTCCCCTCATGGTAAACTCTAAACATGGAGATAGACGAGGTGTTCTTCACCTCCCAGCTCAGAGTGTAATTGTTGGGCCCATACGAAGTCTGATGCAACAAGTAAATGTTGGAGAAGTCTGGCGATAAAACAGAACATAGATTAGGGTTTCTGACATCAGGACCATGACAACTTCTATGGAGAATTTTTAACTATTCTGGTTTTCAGCACACACAAAAAAAAAAAAAAACTTGCAGCATTTTCCTAGAAAGCAAGAGCTTAGTGATCATTGTGACTTTGTGTGTATGTAGGGAGAGTAGCCAAAAGTTGTACTCAAGTAAAAGTAGCACTACTTCAACATATTTTCACTCAAGTAAAAGCACAAAGTAGTAATCCAAAAAAGTACTAGAGTAAAAAAAGTGTTTGGTAAAAAGGTGACTCATGTATTGAGTACTTGAGCATTTGTTCTGAGATAACATGATTTAATATTCTAAAAATTATGTAATTGGACAAAAATGTGAAGTTATGTGCAAATTCTAAAGAATAAAATAGAAATACATGACTAAAATAAATCTGACAAGAACCACCATTTTTCCAAATCATTTTTTTCAAAGTAAAACTAATGAAACTGATATTTGCAGTAGTTAATGTATATACAGACCCTTTCCAAAAACAATTGAATATAATGGAAAAGTTAATTTATTTCCATAATTTTATTCAGAATGTTAAACTTCCATAGATTATAGATTCAGGGCCCACAACTTAAACGATTTCAAGTATTTAGTGGTTTATTTGTACATAATTTGGGCTTCCAGCTCATTAAACCCACTAAAACAGGAATAAAAAAAAATTAGAATACTGTGAAGAAAATCAGCCCAAACTTAACAGGGCATGAATGTTTTAAACCGGGTGTCACACACAACCCATCTACTAAACTCAAAACACCTGCACAGGTTTTCCCAGGTGTCATTGAGTGGCTTCACTTTGGTTTAATTGACTCAGTTAGGTTCAATATGGGGAAGACTACAGACTTGACAACTGGCCAGAAGACAATCATTGATACCCTCCATAAGATGGGTAAGCCACAAAAGTTCAAAACTAAGGAGGCTGGCTGTTCAGAGTGCTGTGTCCTAGCATATCAATGGAAAGTCTAGTGGAAGGGCAAAATGTGGCAGGAGAAGATGCACCAGCAGAAGAGTTGATCATGGGCTTCAGCAGATTTTTAAACAGAAGATTCACCACATTCAGACGCATTCGGGAGATGGGGTATAACTGTCGGGTTCCTCGGGTCAAACCACTTCTGAGCCTGAGCCAACGTAGGAAGCGTCTCAACTGGGCCAAGGAGAAGAAAGACTGGACTGTTGGCTAAAGGTCCAAGGTCCTCTTTTCCGATGAAAGTAAAGTGCGCCTTTCATTCGGGAATCAAGGTCCAAGGGTTTGGAGGAAGACGGGTGAGGAACAGAACCCAAACTGCTTGGTCCAATGTGAAATATCCACAGTCAGCCATGATTTGGGGTGCAATGTCCAGTGCAGGAGTTGGTAAACACTGATTTCTTAAATCCAAGGTCACCGGACCAGCCTACCAGAATGTTTTAGAGGACTTCATGATTCTTTCTGCTGAGGATCTGTATGGAGATGCAGATTTCATCTTCCAGCAGGACCTGGCCCCTGCCCATACAACCAAAACCTGGTTTGATGCCCATGCCATAACAGTTCTTGACTGGCCAGCCAACTCCCTGGACCTAAACCCCATTGAGAATCTATGGGGTATTATCAAGAGGAAATTGAGGGGCACCAGACCCAAAAACAAAGAAGAGCATCAAGGAAATCTGGGCTTCCATAACTCCCAGGCAATGCCACCGGCTGATTGCCTCAATGCCACGGCGCATCGAGGCAGTGATTAAGGCAAAGGAATTCCCTACCAAGTATTTAAGATTGACCTATCATTTTGAAAGTACCATATTTTGATGCGATCCTAATTGTTCTTTTTTTCTTTGAAGACTGAGAAGTAAATGTGACTAGTTACTACTCACCTCTGTATGCAGGCACAATTTAGGCTTTGGCACTTTCATATACATCTTAAAAACCTTTTACTGATATTGAATTCATACAAGTGAAAATAGGTCATACAAGCTTTTGTTGTATTTGATCAGCCACATGAAGGACCTACCAGAATTTCCTTCATTTATGACCATTCTGCTGTGGCGAGACTCCAACCCCAACTGACAAACAGTCTGCAGGCCAAACTTAAGCCTGACACAGGGCTGCAGGTCAGATAGTGTGAACGTGAAGCTGTCATCGGTCAGCCAAAGCTCCTCCTCTTCTGTGACATGGTCTGTACCATTAAGGTAGAAGATCGTGAGGTGGAAGGCAGTGTACTTGAGGTTTTCAGGGCAGTCCCATGCCAAGGATATGCTGCTACTGTTCCATGAAGTCACATCAAAATGCTTTGGAATATCTGGGTCTAGTGGCAGAGTAGAAAATTTAATGAAAGAAACTAAAATCCTTCAATGTATTTATTTACAGACCTTAAGCTCTACATGTTCCTACCTGAAATAGTAGAGAGGCATGTGAAGGAGTGAGTGTTTGCAATCTCCACACAGACCATGTAGCGGCTACAGGGGTCCAAGGCAGTGAAGCGGTAGTGATTCAGGGTGGTGGTGTCCTCGTTTAAAGAGTTGTAGGATCCCACTTCAGTGTGGTAAAGGGTCACCATGTGAGCAGAGGCATCTTCTGGATTGCTCACCAACCAGGACACCAATAACATTGAGGGACTCCTGGACTCCAGCTTGATGGGAAAACGCAACGTATGACCTCAGAGGAGAGAAAACATTCATTCAAGTACTCTGGCATGCAGGGGTCAATTCTAAACATCCCCACCCCTCAGAAAACATTAATCAAAGTCCAATAGTTAGCGTGAAATCATATTTGATTGAAATGCAGCATCTCTACCTTTGGGTAATAGTGTTAAATAAAAAAGGAGGCACATAGAAACTTTTTGTAAAACCTCATCAAGTTTGTAGTGAGTGCATGGAATATTTTATACCTACAGTGGCCTGCAAGAGTATTGATATCCCTTGAATCTTCATAATATGCTGTTAAAATCAAATCTCTATTGTGATGGGGGCTTTTATGGGCTGCACAGTGGCGCAGTTGGTAGCACTGTTGCCTTGCAGCAAGAAGGTCCTGGGTTTGAATGTTTGCATGTTCTCCCTGTGCATGCGTGGGTTCTCTCCGGGTACTCAGGCTTCCTCCCACAGTCCAAAAACATGACTGTTAGGTGAATTGGTTTCTCTAAATTGCCCTTAGGTACGAGTGTGTGCGTGTATGGTTGTTTGTCCTGTATGTCTCTGTGTTGCCCTGCGATGGACTGGCGACCTGTCCAGGGTGTACCCCGCTTCTCGCCCCTTGATCGCTGGAGATAGGCACCAGCTCCCCTGCAACCCTGCATTAGGATGGACAGGTATAGAAAATGGATGGAATGGGGGCTTTTATGGATAATTGTAAATAAGGGGGAAAAAATGGTACATTGCTTTATTTGTTCATCTTACAAATAAAAATGAGAGAAGCCTGGAACGGATTTGTATTTAGCACATGTCCAACAATGTATCTTTTCCCTTCCACTTCATGAATATGTATTCAGAAGAACTTTGTGTTCATTTTCACTTAAAATCCCAACAAAATACTTTAGGGCTTGTTGTTGTAACCTGACAAAATGTGAAAAATGGCAAGGGGTATTAATATTTCAACACCCTCTATATAAACTCGACTTTCAAGTATCATCCAAGTCTTAGCAAGGCAGAAAAAGGAGAACATTCCTCAAAATGTTCATGAAAAGTTCTTCATACCAACAGCGAGAAAGAAGTTCTCATCCTGGTGGAGGAACATTGCACCATTTTCACATGCAAAAACCTCAGGCTCAAGCAACTTCAGGAGGCCCTGCAGTACAAATATGTCAAATTTACTGGCAATTAAAGCAATGCATGATTTTTTACCAAAGCCTTTCAATCGTTGAAAAAGAAAAAAAGTAAGCCTTAATGCAGGTCAACAATACCTTTGTTGCATTTGTTGGCTGCTCTAATTTTTTGTGTCTGCCTGTGATTTTGATCACCTTCGTGCCTTAGGGTGAGATGGGAAACTTTCTTAGCGGGTACAAAGTTGATTTAAAAAAAAAAAAATCATTTTTTTAAAGACAACACTTTGGCCATTTGGTCCTTACGTGGGCTGATTGTTAAGGTCCATCTCTGAGTTAAGCCTCCATACTGCAGTGCAACCTTGTTTTCTACAACTGGAGACACTGTTACAGAGGTAACTCGCCCTGATTTTCTGATGGAGTTTAAGGATGTGCCGTTGAGCCACAAGTTTCCATCTAGCCTGAAAAACAAAATCATTTGAAAGCTGGTCAAATAATAAACATTTAAGATATTTGACAGTTAAATGAATATTTTCAGCACCTTAATGTTAGGAGGCTTTACCTTTAATTCAGACTACTAGCAATGCTGTCAAGCAGCTAAAATTTTAGCTAAGTTACATGAATTAAAGTAAACTCTCAGCAGTAAGGTTTACACCTCAAGACATAAAATTGAAGCCAAAAGTACACAAAAACCGTTTTGTTTTATTAAAAAGGAAACCAATATGGGGAAGCTCTCTGTGGGAAGAACTACGGGCTGTTTCCCATTAGAACCAACCCTCTTTCAGAATTAACCCCATCTACAAAAGCAAGCTGTAACATTTTACTGCCACTTTCAACTACGTTGTGCAAATACTGTAGGTAGCTGAAACATAATGGTCATTGATTTTTGTCTTTTTTAGTAAAGCTAGTGTAGATTTAAAAGTTAGTGTAGATCAGAAACTGCCTTAAACCCAATTTTTTCAAAATACACTTATGCTGGGCATTCTGAGCATACAGTCGAGTGTTGATAAATCTGCTTGTGTCAGACAGCCTGGATGTACATTCCATGATTATTTGTGGTATTGGTGACCCCCATTCACAGAATTCGAAAGAATGAAAAAAGGAACCCTAAAACTTTGCGTTCCTTGTACATAGTTTATTCTCCAACATTTTCCTTGAGACACCACAAATTTTCTGACATAACCTTGCGAACAGGAGCTGAGCGTGTCCTATACCGACCTCCAAAGTTTGATGGGATAAATCCCCAAATGAGCAAGAACATGACCAATTGTCTGCCATTTATGAGGGCCAGCGTGCAAGGAGGCTACCATAAAAAAGCATAGAATTATAAAATGGCAAACTCAGAAAATATGAAAATGACATTAAAAAAATGACAAAATGAATTTGTTGTTTTAATTTAAAAAAAACTAATCTTACACTTAAACACTGGAAAATACACAAGAATGGATTAATTTTTTTTACCATGTCCTACAGTCAAAAGTTTTAAATCCCCACTACATAGTTGGACAGCTTTTTAATCAAACTATTCTACGATCATCAAAATGAAGTGTTAATAAAATAAAAAAATGCTTCCCATCAATTATGGAAAAGCATACCACTAATCGTCATGTTAAAATTTAAATTATTACTTTTTATTCAACATTGATAATCGTTTGTCGGTTTTGAAAGAAGCCCAACTCATTTTGCATCAAACTAATTTCTAGGTTGAATGAAAAAAACTCCCAGGGGTGTGAATAACTATAGTAGCCAGATATGAAGAGCTGAAATAAAAAATAGAAATACAGCTCATATTCAAGAGCTAGCAGCAGAAAATATGTAGGCTACTATTTGCATAGTAGTACATGAGAAAAGCAAATACCATGCAACAACTTTCGTTTATATGTTCAATGCAGTTGCAGAAAAAGTCTCAGCCAGGTCTACTCTAATTTAAGCTGAAAGGGCACAAAAAGTGATTCTAGCCCCTGGGCCGACCTTCTTCTAAAACCGGCCCTGGACAGTGACATTTAGGAAACGAGAAAATAAAAGAAAACCCTTTTGACCTATACTGCGGATTATGTTGCGTCAGCGAGGAGCATAATTTCTGTGGTGAATAATAATAAACCTTGGTTTAAAAAAATTAACTCACCCACCAAATAGAAAAATACCTTTCAAAAACTGCGTTTCTGTCAGTGTCGTGGCAGGTAACTATATATATATATATATATATATATATATATATATATATATATATATAAAACAGTAGCGAAAGACAGTTACCTGCCACGACATTTTTCTATTTGGTGGGTGAGTTTATTTTTTTTAAACCAAGGTTTATTATTATTATTCACCACAGAAATTATGCTCCTCGCTGACGCTACATTTTAATTTATGGCAGAGTTGGGGGTTTGAGAGAGAAAGCGCTCGTGATCAAAAATTACATCGGAGCACGAGAACCAAGGCCGACAGTTGCCTTTACGGTGTCGCGTGACTGACTGAACATTACAACGGTTCGGAGTTTTAGGAACAGCAACGTGTCCGGTGAGTGGAGCGTTTTAAAAGCATCTGTTTTACCCATTTAAAGCGTCCTCCTTGTCCAGCCAACATATCGAGAACAACATGTCGTAGCATCTTCCTGGATTTGAACAAATGGAAACGTTTGTTAAGTTATCGAATTAATACTTACCACAGAAACTGTAGGCTTATACTGTACTTACCAAAGGAATGAGGGACTAATATAAAAAAGACAAAAGAGTATTCTAATGAGTTCCTGAAAACATTTTTTTTTAAAAATTAGACAAGGGATGTGGTATTTAAACGCGTTATAGATGAATTTTCTTACATTGTTTTTATCTCTTCCAATCGAGTAGCCTATGTTGTGTTTTTCCAAACTGAGAAGCAGACAGAGACCGACAGGCTGTTAATAAGCGGCAGGTGTGCACAGCTATGCCTCACCTGCTCAGGTTTCCTGACGTCATACAAAAAAAATAGACAAAAAAGGAAAAATAATTTTATGATTCGGGTTACATTTATGTCTTGCTGTGAAAAAAAGTATTGTTAGTAAAAAGTTTAACTTTTATCGTTATTTTTCAAATGGTTTTTTGTGCCACCGTTGGCCTATATTCAGTAGTAGCCAGAAAGGAGAGAAGGGGAGACAGGCATGACCCTTTTGTCGGAATCGAACCGGGGACAACCGCGTTCGGGACTGCCACCTCTGTATATTGTGCGCTGTATCCCACTGGTCTTGTATATCAGGAACTTTACCTGAATGTTTGATTGCTCAGTCTGAATGTAGGGTGCAGCCAGAAAGTATCTATACCTGTTAAACTTCTCCACATTACAGGTTGAGTGTTTTTAGTAGTATATTCTGAGGTACACCAACACAAACCAGAGCATCATTGTGAAGTGTAAACATTTTTGTTATTATAGGCTATATAGACAAATAAAATTCGGAGAAGTGCGACCTGCATTTATATATTGCCTCCTTGAGTGCATTGCCACCTTTCACTGTTACAGCCACAAGTCTTATGTCTCTACCAGCTTTGCACTTTTATCTTTGTGTACTTGTCTTTGTTAAAACAGCTCAGGCTCAGCCAGGCTGGATGGAGAGTATCTGTGAACATCAATGTTCAAGTCTTGCCACAGTCTTGCTTCTCCTAATGTGTGTTCAGATTGATGCATGATAGATTAAAGAATACTCTATGTGATGTTTAGAGGTTATGATAATGCTTTTGAACCTAAACCTTAAACTGTCTCTGCTGGGTATCTTGATCTTTCTGGCGCTGTTTGTTCACTAATGTTCTCTAACAAACTTCTCAGGCATTCGCAGAACATCTGCTTTTATACTGACCCGCAAATGGACTCTAATTACTAATTAGGGGACCTCTGAAGGCAACTGGTTACACTGGATTTTATTTTGGGGTTTCGGAAGTTTAAAAAAAAAGTTTGCCAGCTTTCTCTTAGCTAATAAGTGTTGGTCTATTTCTATATATAAAATGGACTGAAGTATTTTAGGTGTAACATGACAAAATAAGAATAAGTTGAAATTATTTGAATGCTTAAGAATGCAAATGATTCACTTTTCTTGCTTTTTCTTCCTTCATACAGATGACCCGAACATGACCTCCTAGTTTTGTGTTGTGTTGTAGTGCAGGAGACCAGTAGATGGCACTGTGTTACCTTACTGCAATTTTACTTTAATCTACACTAAGGGAAACCCCTCAAAGAGGGATCTGTAAAATAGAATATCTCTTACTGATACAGCGGAGTAAACAGAACAGGCTTTTAATTGATATCCAAACCCTATTTTTTCATGCATAAGTCTAAAATATTCCCTTTACCTAGGATGTATGACGGTGATTAGCAAGTATTTAGCAAAGGAAAGACCAGTGGTCTTCTATTAGTGGTCCTGGATCCATTGGTTCAGAGAAAGACAAGGCACCGTCTGTCTGTCTAACACATAACCAGGCAAATTAAAGTCATGCACAGCCTGTGAAGAGCTCGAGGATCACCTCTGCCTCATCTGGTTCATAATTCAAGTCGAATCATGATCTAAGCAGCGAGCCGTTGAGAGGTATAAGAAGCTCTGTGGTACGATATGGAGACCTGGCGGTGTCTGCTGCTGCTGCTGACTGCAATAACTCTAAGGCCTTGCTCCGGAGAGGTAAGGAAAAATGATGATGGCCTCGACCCCATCAGCCTTCTGAGAAATATTTACAGCGGGCTGCTGGTGAGAGCCGAGCCGTTCGTCAGGGACCCTGAGCCTAAAGAGCTGAGGTGCCCAGCGAACCTTGCAGTCGCACGGCAAACTGAGGACGAAGCACTCAGTCAGGGTAGAGACGTGGCTGATGGACCAGTGGTGTTTACCAAAAATGGACGGATCAAGGGGGTTACTGTGGATAAGGCCTACATATTCTACGGGGTGCCCTATGCAGACCCCCCTGTTGGTGCTTATCGCTGGAAGCCCCCACGACCTGTGAGCCGTTGGTCTGGAGTTTACGATGCCTCTTTCCCTCGGGCAGCATGCATGCAGCTCTGCAGTGGATCCACCTCCGCTGAGTGTCCTAAGAAGGTAGGAAAGTGGAACATTTTTCATTTGCTCCTGGTGTATTTTTTCACGTATAGTATCTAAATTTGATGACAACAGTGGGGAAAAAAATTGTGCAGAGATTAGATCATACTCTAAACATTTTTTCACATTTTGTGGATTTGTAACTGCAATTTTGAATGGTTTTATTGGATTTTAAATAACTATACATTTATGGCAAATATTTTTTACAAGAGGACAGTTTAAGCTTAAAACCTGGGGGGGGGGAACAAAAACTACAAGGAGGAATGGAATGGAGAAAGAGAGGAAGGAAATGATGGAGGGAAAGACAAGGAGGAATGTTGGAAGAAAGAATGGACATAATTAGGAAGAAGTAGAGTAAAAAGGGAGGACACAAGAAAGCAAAAGACAAAGAAGAAGGACAGGAAAGTTACAAGGAAAAAAGGCAGGACACAAGTAAGTAAGGAAAAAAGACGGACAAAGGTGGGGTACAGGGAGGGAAGAACAAAAAGAAAGGATAGTGTTTCCACACATTTATCATCTGCATGAATGTCAGGGTAATTTTGAGGCTGATTTTTTGTTAACAGTTCTGTTTTTAGGGAGAATCATACGACTTAGTGCATATTTACATACAGAACAGAACTTTTTGCATGCAGACAATTATTACATGGTAAAACGTTAAAGCCTGAAATTTTAATTTAACACAACTGTGTTTAATTGGATATGAAATGAAGTTATTTCTTCAGTAAGATGTGTTGATGCATTTTAATGGACCTGAACTGCATGTGGTACCTTCTGTTTTGTTTTTGTCCCTATTTCGCTGTTAGGATTTGCAAGTGCAGTAATTTGCGCCCATAGCAACAGCTAAATGACCTGCATCTCCTAACAGGTCAGTGAGGACTGCCTCTACCTCAACATCTTCATGCCTCTCGACCTCAACTTCACCTCCCCTCTATGGCGCCCCCTGCCTGTCATGGTGTGGATCCACGGGGGCGATTTCATTGCCGGCTCAGCCTCCAAGCCCATGTATGACGGCCGCTTCATCAGTAACTTCACTCACACTGTTGTTGTGAACCTGGAGTACCGACTGGGTGAGAAAGATTGGTGGTGTTTTCCTTTAAATGTTACAGCAAGCTGTATGGGAATAGGTTGACAGAACAAACTTCAGTGGGAAATATTCCTCCAGAAACCTTGTTGAATCACTTTGTTTGGATAGGAATGTGTGTATACACTTGAATGTCTGTATGGAAGCAACAGAAAGCAAAAGAAATGAGTGTTTAATTACATTAAATGGAGTTCCAGCAGGCTGAAAACGGGGCCTTGTGAATGGTCATTTGGAATTCAGAGGAAATGAATGTCCTGCCTAAGCTGATTGTATCTTGCTGATCATGTCAACGGCTCTGTTGCGGAAGGAGCGTTTGGATTCCTGGTGTCGGGCAAAGACCCTCTGTCCTCGGCTACGGGGAATTACGGGATCTTGGACCAGCAGGCGGCTCTTTTCTGGGTGCAGCAGAACATTGCAGCATTTGGGGGTGACCCCAGCAAGGCAAGCAAGAACACACACACAAACCCACCCCAATGGTCATGAAACTTCCCAACATAGAATAGCCATACGACTTTCTAATTTGCCTTACACCGATGATTTGTTGCATGTCTGAAATGAAAGACCAGACAGTTGTAACCGTATGTCATTTCTAGGTAAATAAAGAGGAATGTTCTTTTGTTGTTGTTCAATTGTGAAATAGCTGAAAACCAAACACATTTGTCGCAGAATTTCTGATTTGAGTTTTGTATTTTGCGCTCTCCTTTTGTGTGGTCAGGTAACAATTTTTGGAGAGAGTGCAGGCGCTCAGTCTGTGAGTCTTCACTTGATGATCCAAAGCAGCAAACCTCTGTTTAAACAAGCCATCCTGCAGAGCCTGCCTTTTTCCATCCCACTCAAGAGCAGGTAGGAAACAACTTGGGTTGGCTGGAGTAACAGATATCTGGGCACTGATGTCTTCATACTTAGTCAAAGGACCCCACACTGTACCTAGCCCTCTCTGTGTCTTTGGCACGCCTTCGGATAACTTCAAGCTGCAGTCTAATTCTGTTTTTTTTCCCCCCGTCTCTTTCCCAGACACGATTCCCTGAGGCTGGGAAAAGACTTTGCTAAAGAGACCAACTGCTCTGTGAGCGACTTCATCTGCCTCCTGTCTCTCACTCCGCAGGCCGTCCTGGCTGCACAGATGAAAACAAGTAGGGCGCCGCAACCCCCGAATTTAGAGCTGCCTACACAGTTACATAAGAGAGGCAGCAAGACGCGGCGTGTTTATCTGCAAAAGATGATGAAAAGCTTTGATTTATCTTGAGTTAGAGGAAGACAAAATGGGTTAAAGGGAACTTTTGGCCCCTAAAGGAGTTATTCGATGGGTTTCACTGCCTCACAGCAGAAAATGAATGTCATCTATCTATCTATGGCTGGCAGGTTTATTGATCAGTATCTTTAAATCTGTGATCCTGCTCTGAGAGACAGTTTTCATTTTTCCTTTAAACTAAAAAAATAGAGCGATAACTGTCAATTATTTTTCAAATATGACTATGGAATATCCTTTTTTCATTTTAATTAGCTGTTTTTTCAAAGCAAATTTATAACCACAGAGGTGGTCTTGGGGTCATTGTTGGTTGTCAAGCTCAAAAATGCTTTTTAATAAACATTTTAACACATTAGTTATTCTTATATTAAGGCAGAATACTCATTATTATGTTTATGTTTTTTAGAAAAAACTGAAAGTTTTAAAATAATTCATATTTAGTTGATTATTTACTGGGTTATAATGTAAATTTTGTGGTAGTTCAATGATGCGATTATATGGATGAGATCTCAATAAAATGGGTTAATATCAAGTTAGGAGTTTGTTATTATGGGCAAAGTGACTAGTTGGGTTATTGTTAATCATTTGTAGAGCTTAAAATGATTTTCAGATGCCTCAAGGAAACATCTTTATAACCCAGTTAACTAGAGAGTTGACCCATGAGGATTCCTATATGATGCTCCTATATATGCTTTTCTTACCTGAAGCATCAATTGTGCCGTCCATCTCGGATCAATGTCAGCACCACATCTTTACCCATATTGTTAATAAGATTCCTATAAGACCGCATTGTTTTACTCCTATTCAACTGTGGAGAGTTATTCAACTTAAGCCTGGCAAGATCTCTATGGAGTTTCTTTTTTTCGTCTGTGAAGGATTATGTCCTTGCTCGATCCAATCATCGGAACCACTCAGCCATCTAGTGAATTGTGACACACAACCTACCCGCCTCAGACTAAACCCTGGCCGCTTCTGTGCCGAGAACTCAGCCAAGCTGAGAAACAAAAGGGGTTCGGACCACCTGCCTGCTGAGATCGACCTGGTTTCACGAGTTGTGGCGCAATTGAATCCGTCCATAGTTAGGTGCTCAATTTTTCCTGATGCAGCAGTGGTCTCCTGCTGGTAGATGGATAATTCCAAGTCCTTCTGAAGGCTGCAAACATTTTTTTCCCCAATGTTCCTATTTAAAATAGAGCTCAGAAATAAGGCTAGGACATTTAAAATGTTTTCTTTATGTTTTGGAGTGTCAGTTAAGTTCCTGGTAAAACCATTCAGTGTCTATTCCCTTCAAAAAAATAGATCACTAATTGTTAATTGTCATTTCATATAAGTTGGGGGTTTAGGGTTAATATATCAGTAGTGAATAAATATTAGTTGATTTCTAATACATTTGTTTGGTTTTAGTTATCAGCTTTGTACAAGCCTGATGTCTTGAATGAAATATTAATAATCTTTGATTGATTCCAAATAAATATACAGAAACTTCTTGGGTCTTCTGTTCAATATGTAATAAACATTCTCTTTTTTAATTTCGTTTTTAAGGCGATGTGAGACTGATTCGTAAACAGGAAAACAATCCCAGTTAGTTTAATCGGCTCTTCACCGAGCTAGCTCCTCTGTTTTAAAAAGCAGACTGCCAGATCACCACACCACGATGTTCTTTCTGATTGCAGGTTCAAAGATCGTGAACCCGTTCCGGTTCCTGGAGGTTTTCGAGACGTGGGGCCCCCACATTGATGGGGAGCTGATTAAAGAGCAGGCTATCACCGCCTTTCAGAAGGGCGACTGGCAAAAAGAGAAGGCATTGCTGCTGGGTGAGGGCCGCATTTGCACATTGAGACATAAACAAGAGCAAATTCTAATGCATTATTATTTTTTATTCTGGAGCTGAATCCTGTTTTCCGCTGGACTCCCACAGGTCCTCATTAAAATCCAGTTGTATGTCGGAATTCTGAATATTGCAGGAAATCTAAAGTCAGTGATAATCTTCGCAACAATGGGTTGATTTGTGTTTGCTTCTTTTTTGCCCTGCAGGAACAACCTCAGAAGAGGGGGTGCTGTTTGTTTACGGGGTCTTCAACAAGCCGGTGTCTGTTGTGGAGGCCACCGTGTACATTGCAGCCATCTTCAAGCAGCACGCTCTGAGGATCCTACACAAATACCTGCCCCTGTATAAAGCAGCTGACCGCAGGGATATGCTAACCCAGGTAAGAAAAGCTCAGTAAAATCCCCTCCGTACCTCAGATAGTTACATACACATTTTGAATTACCTTACCTTACTGATTTTACACTGACCGCTTTGGACTTTCCATTTGAATTCAAAAGAAATTTAAGCTACATATTTCTATTAGCTAACTAATTAATTTCAATAGAGCTGAATCTAATCCAGTCAGATTCAAATCCATTTACAAACAATATAATACCAAAGAGGGTTCTGGCTCCATTAGACACAAATTAATTCTCGTGTAGCTCTTGCTGTATTTCTAGGGTCATTGTCCTGCTGGAAGATAAATCTCAGGTTTTCATTCAGTATTTATCTCCATCCATCTCTTCTTCACTTAAGGCTGGAGTCCAACAACATGATGCTGCCACCACCATGTTTCAATGTGGGGATGGTATATTAAGGACAATGTTCAGTGTTAGCTTTTGGCCACACTTGTTGATTGTTTAATTATAGACATCAGCATGTGTTGTAGGGATAGGCAGAGCGTGCCATATAGACCATCAGTCCTCAGTGTAGTTGTCTGGGGTTTGATGCTCAGCACTGTGAACCATCCTGCATGTCCCTTCTCTTATCTCTCTACCTATTCCCTGTCCATCCAAACATCGATGCCCTCCTCCCATGTCTTAGCTTGGTACTTAATGAGGAATCTGCTGTGTCTTGTTTCCGAGAGAAGAACAGAGAGCAGTTGTTCTCTTTTGCTGCTGAAAGAAAAAAAACTAGCATTCTCCACTAGTCATCTGTTAAGACTGTCTTGCCGAGTCAAAGTTTTGGCTTGCTGACATTCAAAACACATGTCATAAAATTTTTGGCCTGCAGTGGGAGCTATGGCTCCAGCTCCAACATCTCTCACTTTTGACTGACAGGCAGTGTTTTTCCCCTCCATCTTTTGCATGGATGAAGCACACAGACCACCTGAAGTCAGGACGTTCATCTGCTTAAGATGCAGCCCCGACTGCTCCGCTAAACAGAGGCTCGATTCTTATGCAGGTCTTTGGTGACGGGTGGAATCAGCTGTGGAATCACAGATCAAGACCAAAGGCTCACCCGACGAGGAAGCGCTCTCATTGCCCCAGAAGAGTGTTGAATAGAAACAGTGTTTTTGTTTCTGCCTGACAAAGTCTGTTTGAAATGAGCAGCTCTGTATTAAATTCTGTTTAACTTGGATTATTCATGTTAACATGCTAATTCACACACAGAAAAAGACAAACGGTTGTAATGCATGTTTAGTTGTATGGACCACCCTTTAGTTCCAAATTCAGCTCAAATGAATCCAGTTTAAACAAATCCAATCATTTGAATTTACTTTAAACAAATCCAATCATATCGTAAGAGTTAGATTCAGATTTAAGTACTGGTGCTTCTAAGTGAATATGAATATCTAAGAGTTGCATTATTTCAGCAATTTAATTCAAAAAGTGAAACTTGGTATACAGATTCATTACACACAAAATGATATATTTCAGTGTTATTTCTGCTCATTTTGATAAGTAACAGACATTTCCTGTTGTTTCTACACAGACTTTTCCCTTCCACTCAATTTTTCCCACACTACTCATAGCGGTTTCTTGGGCAAATTTCTGATGGATAAAAAAAAGCCATTGGTTTGCTGAGCAAGCTCTACTCTGGTTGCACCCATTTCCAGAGGGGGCAGTAAGATACAGTGTAAAATGTGCAATGCATAGCTGTGGTTTCCATTTTTTTCTGTAAATGCTAATTGAAATGGTTGTTTTTAATCTTTAGATTTTATTAGAGCTTTTCAGTATTGAGACTGTGGCACAAATGTAACTGGGCCATTAATTATTATTTCTCTCCCAAAACTAGATAAAATAAAATAATTTATTCAGAAACATTAAATTCCGCTGCAGTCGGTTCTACAAATCTTAAATCAGTATTGCTGGATACACATCTGAAACCAGAGGTCCTGCAGTTGCACATACAATCATTCAACCCCTACTTCAAATTAGGGTTATTGGAAAATTTCTGAAGGTGTTTGGAATAAACAAAAACACATGAACCAGTTAAAAGAATATGTAAAATTAATCCCAAGATCCTGTTTTCAATTATTACCGCCATCTAAAATCCTTCAACTTCTAAATAGAACAGCACACAGATTTGACTCAGGTGTGGCCTCAGGCACACCTAATGCAGCCAATTACGTGTTAAATATGTAAAACAGCTCTAATATCTGGATTGTTGTAAATTCCATTTTACTGTATGATAGAAACACAGCAAAGTAGAGAGAATTGTCCAAAAAGTTCAGAAAAGAGACGTCTATCTTTTTTAATCCTTTTGGTTAAGAGAAAGGATCCAGATGTTCCTCCAGACCAGACACAGATAGAGATCACAAGTTTAAAGTTAAAGGAACAAAAGCTTGGTAGCAGAAAGAGGAAGCAATCGGTGGCTAGATTTCCTAGAAGGCAGGTGGTCAAAAATACTTGACTGACTGTAACAGATCTGCAGTAAGACTTGGTGACAGCCGCCACTGAGCTTTTTAGTTTTCACTATTAAGGCGCTTCTGACCCAAATTCACAAGAACAGTTAGCAACACCTTGCTCTCAGCTGAACAGAAACGCCAAAGAGGTTGTGTAATTCGGTTCTGTGGAGCAGTGAATCAAAACTGGAACTATTCAAGTTGATGAATCAGCAGTATGCATGGAGGATAAAGAATGAAGCTGAAATGCATCCAGTGCCTACAGTGAAGCATGGTGGTGGCTCAGTTATGGTCTGGGGCTGCTTTACATGCTCTTGCACAGGAGGGCCAGATAGAACCCATGTATAAGGAAACCTGAGAAAAACATATCATGCTGTTTGTGAGGAAACTGGAGCTTCTGGCATTAAACAGGACAAAGATCCCAAGCATATGTCAAAGTCCACCAAGGTTTGGTTTCAGAACAATTACTGAAAGACTCTAGAGTGGCTTTATACTCGCCTTATAGGAACAGGAGCTGGTGTCCATGAATCACATTGGCAGCAGGTCATGACAGCAGAAAGATGCGCTACTAAGTACTAATGATGCCTATTATGAAGGGGTTGAGGCTGCAATAGTTTAGGTGTCATTATGTATTTTGTAAAATAAGTTGGTTTTGCTATTTAAATTCTGCTTGTTTGGTTTCTTTAATATACACAGCAGCAGGTTTGTCATTCTATCAACATCGCCACCTCTCAGTCTATATTTATTTTGGTAATATCTACGCTATGTGGGTTAGTATTCCAGCATTTTTTGTGTAAGAAGCAGCGGGATGGTCGTATTTCATCAGTGTATGCGAGCGAAGTCTGTGTGATGAGCCTTAATGTACTTTAGCTTTAAGGCTGAGAAAGAGTCACTTCTCCAGTGGAAGAAGTTTTGTTTCTCAGACAAAGACAAGACTTTTATCTCAAAGCTGCATGCTTTATTTCTTCAGAGACCTGAACATATCAATTAATCATCATTTCTGTACCAAAACGATGCCTTGACTTTATAGTCTGCATTTCTATTATTCAGTCACACTTGGCTGTGCAGTGAGGACTGTAGAACTCCAGCCAAAGCTGGCCCCACTGCACACACCTCATGTTAATGTGAATAAAGGACACTTCTCCAGAGGAACAGAGGTCAGTCATTGGCTGGGACTGCTGATGTGGAGAGCTCAGTTGTTTATTATTATTATTATTTCTGCACTACATGAAGACAATTAAACTATTGCATGAATGTTTCTGTTAAAGGGGGAAAAACTTATCAGTGTTAAAATATGCATTTGTTATGAGGTCAGTTCAGAACTCTATTAACAAAACGTGATACTGATACAGTTTAAAAAGCTTATCTGCATTAGAGATATTTTATTCACATAAGTCAGCCCATATGATCCTGCCAGTTTGACTGCAGTATCCAGTTGAGGAATGGGATGTTTTGTACCAGAAACATTAGGTATTACTTGGAAATAATTCCAAATAACAACTCAAATAAAAGTTGTGAAGGGGAAGAAAACACTTAATTTTTTAAATTGTGACCTGTATTTGGTTCCAGCTATCCCTGTTTTCCTTGATACCCCTAAACAAAATTCAGTGAAACCAGCTGCCTTCAAAATTCTAAAAGTCACATCCCTTCTATATGTAGTTTAATTACAAACATGTGGAAGAAGCTGTTCTGCTCAAAGAAGTTCAAACCTTTTTGGCCTACATGCAACATTCTGTTTGGATGAAAACTAACACAGACCTCCACTTATCCCTATTGTGAACCATGGTGGTAGCAGCATCATGCTAGGGGGTATTTTTCTTCATTAGAGAAAGGGAAGCTGCTCAAGTATTTTGGGGTGTTTCTCTGCCAGCTGCACATCTAAAGGATAACTTTTCAGACTCCCAATTGGATTTAAGTCTGGACTTTAACTGGGCCATTCTAACATATAAATATGCTTTGATCTAAACTGTTTTCTATGTTGTGGTTATATTTATAGGGTTATTGTCCTGCTGGAAAGTAAACCCCACAGCCCAGTGTCAAGTCTTTTGCAGTCTCTCTGTGTATTCACACCAGCCCTGTTTACTCCCCTTTAATCAAACTAAAATCAAATTCATTTGGTCAGAATGTTTAGTTTGTATGGGGAGGTCTGAAGAAGCAACCAAACTCTGACGCGGAACTCCCCCTAAAAACGTAGGTCATGGCTCGGTTGAAGTGAACTCTGGTGCGGTTCGATTGCATATGTGAATGCCAAGCGGGCCGGGGAATGCTCCAAAAGCACGAACTGGACTATAGCGCAGGGCATTCTAGGTAAAAACAAACAAAAGAAAACAGCAATCTTACAAACCGCTAAAATCTGATGCCACTGCATGTTTGCTTACATTTCACTGAACAGGAAACGTCCCTGTGTTCAGAGCATCTTGGTGTAGCGCCACCACAGGTGAGGAGGTAAACATGTTGCTTAAAACGTTTGGTGTGTTTAACAAAGTGCAGTGTTAAAACGAACCACACCAGATAAAAAAGTAACAATGATGCAATTTTGGTCCACAATCAAACATAGTCTACCGGACTATGAGGAGAGAAAACAACCTCTAACAGGTTTTCCTATACAGTGTTGCCCTGTATTTAAATCTATCCTTTTTCCCATCAACCAGCATCTCCACAGCAAGATGCTGCTACAAACTTGTTTCACCATGAGGAGGTTGTGTTTTGGGTAATGTGCAGTGTTAGTTTTTCTCCATGCATGTCATTTGATTTTTGCACTTATTGAACCGAAGCACCTTCGTCCACATGTTTGTTGTTTCTCTTGATGTATTGTGACAAATGCGTTAAACCGTTCTTTTTGCCGCTCCATTATAAAGGCCAGATTTGTGGATTGCACAAGTAATAGTTGACCTGTCAACAGATTCTCCTACCTGAGCTTCATATCTTTACTACTAATACTGCATTGCAACGTGTTGGTCTATTTTATAATATCCCATTAAAATACATAGAATATGTAGTTTTAGTACACTGTATGTTAGCATGCATTAGAAGTTTTGGGGAGAGAGCAACTGAAGAGATTCACTGCCACTTGAAGGGAGAGGGGGAGTTCTTACATAACATTACATACCCACTTGATATCAGTATTCAGGTGCAGAATGTGCCTGTTCTGAGTTATTACATTTAATCCTGAGACACTTTTGAAGCAGACATGAACCTAAAAATGTGAACAGAGCGAGGGTGTATGTTTGTGTGGCTTTTGTGTGTTTTTTTTACTTTTAAGGGAAGCCTGTTCGTGTTCAGGTGTGAGATGTGCAGCTGTGTGGGCGCAAGTTACACGCTGCCCAAAAAGACATGCTGGTTTCCAGGTAACAGGCAGGAGAGAGGAAGTCTGGCTTCACTTCTGTTGCTTTCCTTTAGGCAAGAGGGAACGCCTGTTTTTACCTCTCTGCCCCAAGCTCATCTTCTCGAATACATCCTGCTAATTAGTTATACTCACACTGTAGTCTGTGGGACCTTTAAAATAGCAGCAATGCTTAAACTGATGGTGTTTATCTTTTGCCAGGTGCTTTAAGATTCAACAGATGAATTCAGGGGGTTTGATTCCGTAACTTGGAACTGATCACAAAGATGCATCAAGCAGACTAAGAAATTAAAACCATCAAATACAGCCAAACCAATCATGATTTGTTATTATTTTAATTACAGCTATAAAACAGTAAAAAAATAGCAAATAATTTTGTTTCTCTTAAAGGGGGGGTATTATGCAAAATGGACTTTCTGAAGCTTAATATCCTGAGAACATGTCTTTCCCTCATTAAAAACATACCTGAAGTGTTGCTCTGACCTATTCACTCATGTTAGAGTAATCTTTGAGTCTCTGCCGGTCTTTGCTGGTAGTTCTCGGGGTTGCTGAAACTCCTGCTCCCACCTATCCCCGCCTTTTCCACCCATCTCCTCCTCCAACCTGACATACTCAGCCGAGAGCCTTGCCCCTGCAGAGCTCCCCCACCCCTACCCACCTCACACAACTCCGGCTGAGTCCCAGGAGTAATTATAACACACCAGCTGCAGCTGAGCGTCTTTTGTGGGATTTTTTTCTTCCGACTCCGTGCATGCTGCGATGATGCACGGTGTGTGACGAACTGAAGAGGGAGTGTCAGAAAGAGTAGGAGGGTCTTAGAGAGGCACAGGCGAAAATCAAGGCGTCCAATACGGAAGTAAATTTCTTTAAGCTGGATTTGGATATATGACGGACTTTTAAAAGAGTTAAGGTGACAATTTTATTGGAGTATGCTATAGAAGGGTAAAATGTGCTTGAAGAAGCATAATACTCCCCCTTCACAAAGTGAAGGAATATCTAGCAATAACCAGGAAATTTACTGCAAAGCTCAAAAGTAGTTTTACCAATGGCAGATTGAGATTTAAAGGAATCTTTTAACTGGACTAACATGTATCTTGTGTATATGATACTAGACTAGCCCGTTTCAAAAGACAATGCCGCCATCAGTCCGGCATTAATACCGACATCAGTGAGCCTTTTTCATTCATAAGTGGTCAGCATGTGGCGGCAATGTGGCGCGATCAGGTGTTTTTCACAAAAATTACGTGATGGTGGGGATGGGGGTATCCAGGCTGTCGACGTGCAGGATTGTGTATAAACCATGAGATGGAAGAGTCTGTTCTAAACAGACAAAATAGCTTGGACGTAACTTGTTTTTATCCAGATTGAAGGCCCTCTCCTCAATTCTTTTTGCGAGCTGCTCCAAAAGGGAGCTCAAGGCGTGATCTTTATTCATAAGTCCAGCATTGCGGCAATATTGTGAAATCAAAAATGCAGGCACCAATGCCGCAATATTCGCTCCTCGCCATGCCTCCACGGCACATTCAAAAGACACAACGTGCCGGCAATATAACCCCAATAAGTCGCCACGGTGTCTCTTTTGAAACAGGCTTCTGTGTCATGGATTTCAGCAAAAAATAACAACTTCTATGTTTGACAATTCAAAGTTCTACATGAGGTTCTGCAACTCTTATCAACAGCATGTTTTCATCAACTAATCAGGTTTTTAAAAAAAAGCAGCCTTGGTTTGTGACAGGGCATTCCTAAAACAAAAGAGCTCACTGAAGATCTGTGACTATGCATTGTGGCTAATCTCAACTCAGGAAAGGGCTACAAGGATAGGGTGACCAAATCTCCTCTTTTCCCATGCACGACAGGTTTACTTTTCACATTATGTCTGGGGCATCTAGGAGGCATTGATTTCTAACCACATAGAATGACCACTATAAATATGTTAGATACAAATCAAAAGTCCTCGTTAAGTAAACAGAGTATCATTGAAGTGTTTCAGGACTGGGCCAATTATCCCTTTTTTTGGAAATCAAAATATGGTCACCCTATACAAGGCAATATCTAAGGTCTTTAAGTTTCAGGGGTATCACAAAAAATACAGGGGAAAATCTCAGAGGATGTCTTAGAGAGTCAAGTGATACCTGTAATGGCGAGTTTGAGGGTGTGAGTGGTAAAAAAGAAACCAATGATTTTTACCAAGATCTTTTACCAAGTGGAAGTCAAGCCAGTCCAACTGATACTGCATACTACTGGATTCCATGGAGGCTGAACAAGGAGGTAGCTACTTCTCAGTTCTGGCAAAATCACATCTGGGCAATCAAGAAAATTTCTGGTCTTTTGTGTTGCGGTTCAGATGAAAGAAAAAGCTGCAGTGTTGTAGCCTTAACTTGGGATAAAAATAAGAAGTATTCTACTGCAAGAACATTATCCCCAATGGTCAAGCTTGGTGGTTGGAACATGATGCTTTGGGGTGTTTTTCAATGAGGCAAGCAAACTATTAAAAATAAAAGAAGACTACATCAAGATTCTCAACACCATCAGGCAGCCTGTGGAGGGACTTGGTCTTTGGTAGCGTTGGACATTTCATCATGACAGTGACCCAAACACAGAGCTAAAGTGCTGAAGAACTGGTTAGCCAACAAAAATATTGTGTTGTAGTAACTCAGCCAGAAAACAAAGTACAAAAAAAGCAGTACTGTTAGCCACCACCAGCCTCACATGAGTTCATCAGAGTGAGGCAGGTGTCCCAGATATAACAGCATTCATTAAACCTTGAAGGCGTCTGCAACAGGAAACCGTGTAAAAGGCTAAACTGATAGAACGGTTTGAGTTATGTGCCCTTTAGACATTATGCTGAGAAGGAATCAAATCAATCACTGTACAGCACCTGGTGGTGGTGAAGTCATTTATTTCTCTCCCTTTTGTTTCTCATTTCAGATTGTTACCGATTACGTCTTCCTGTGTCCATCCAGGAGGTCAGCGCATGCTGGCATGGCCACAGGCAGTCAGGTGTGGATGTACGTGTTCGACCATGTAGCCTCAGACCGCAGCGTCTGGTCGGGTCTGACATTCTGCTACGAGCATGTCTGCCACGGTGCGGAGCTGCCCTTTTTGTTTGACTCTGCCCCGGTAGCCAACTACTCCCTGACCCTATCTGAAAAGCTCCTATCTAACCGGATGCTATGCTACTGGGGGGCTTTTGCACACACTGGTGATCCATCCTCAAGGATTCAGCAGACTGTTTTCTGCCGGGAGCAGCGTCTTCCCGTTTGGCCACGCTATTCCGACACCAGCGGATGGCTCGTCATGAACCTGACGGTGCGGTCACATGCGCAAGTCGGAACCAGGAACCATATATGTGACTTTTGGGACCAACTAGGCATCTACTAGGATACCATGCATTGCCATACATTGTGAAAATGTTATTGTAAGGCTGTAATTCTTCAACACCTGGTGAACTGCTGAAATAAGTCAAGAAACTAAACTTGTCCATTGAAGACATGGAAACCTTTTCACCTTCTCTCCTGAAGACTTTGGCAGTGAGCGTCACATGAACAGGAGAGAACAATGGAAAGATGGCCTGCCACACCAGCTCAACTCTAACATAAAGTCAACATACAGTATAGACTAGTCAAGAAATCTTAAATAAACAGTAGTAATAATGCTAGGATTCTTTACATGCAATAAAACATTGTCAGTACAAGGCTTAACAAACCAATGAGTTACAGACCTTTAATAACTACAAATATTAAACAATAGTTTCTACTCTATTCATGATAAGATTTACTTATGCTATATGTTGTGTAGCAAGAAAGTCTGTTGCTTGTTTATCAGAGAATCTGTCTGACATAAAAGGAAAATAAACTTTTTAGTGTAATTAATGGAGCCTGGAGATTTCAGTATATTAGATGTCTGCCGCAGTATCCTGCACCTATCTGTGGTATCTGATCCTTGACATTTTGCAGCCTCCTCTAAAAGCTTAGTGACTGACTGGATTGAGTGTTGAAGAACTGGGAGGCCTTAGTCAACACTTTTTCCCCCAATAACAAATTCGAGCCACCTTTGACAAGGTCACTGCTATAAGGTTTTACCTTTTCAATGAATGCGGTCATCAGCAATCACTGAAGCAAGTGAATCATTTTTAAAAGAGAGCGAACAAACTCATAATTTTGCTCCTCCATTTCTGATTTAAATTAATCTGGGGGTACAAAGTAGAATCGAGGACAGAATTCCTTTCTTCAGAAGATATTGGAAACCATGTAAAAAGCTATCCATTCAGCCCAGGCTAAAATCTCCTCGTCCTTGGGGAACAATGTGTTATGCCACGGTGGCCCAGTGAAATATGGTGGTGTAAGTATCATAATCTGGGGTTACTCATCTTCATATAGATATAGACTCATCTTGATATAGATCTAAACGTTTTTTGTTTGTTTTACAAGGGTATGAAATTATGCACAGTTTCAAATGCTTCCTAGTTTTAGCCACAAATCTTTCAGTTTTCTGGTAGAAAGCTGAAGATAAAGAGGGGTTTAATTTTTCAACATCAGTGATTCCAAGCATGCAACCAAATAAACAAAATCATGGCTTCCCCTGAAGAAAGCTAAAGTTTCGCAATGGCCTAGCAAAATATCAGAACAAAATCTGGGTTCACCTGAAGACAAAGGAGTCAAGTTTACTTAGGTAAAAATTTTGGGTATGTATACTTCACTGGAGTAACTATTGGTAGTAACCAGTGTTTCTCAAACTTTTTTTATGATTCCCCACTTTGGACAAAGGAGCATACACAAGCCCCCCCTGCTTTTATCGCCCCGAAAGAATGGTGACCACCCCTGATTTTTAAAGTATTTTATTCATTTAAATAGCCGAGTTACCCCTCCTTTCCACCGGACGCGTAAGCGGCGCGTTACAGGAGCAGCACGTTTCACTTTTGTATTCTGCTGCTTGGCCCTTTCCACCGGGTGAGGAAATGAGGTATGAGGCGCATAGCAGCAGGGAAGCAGCTGTCACCGAGAGCACGAAATCACGCGAGATTAGCAAAATCACGCGTGGTTTCGTCAGTAAACACAACAACCATAGACATATATAAACGTCTATGACAATAATAACCAGGAAAAGACAACAACATGGCTCCAAAAGGTTTGTGTTTTATGTTATGTCCGTTTTATATTTGCCAATAAGTTTGTTATGTCAGGGAATATGCAAAATCGCTCATCTGTGTGATGACACACAAATGAGACCCTCCCCCGAGGTACTGACTTCTCACCGGGCCGCACAGGTAGTGACTTTTTTTTAAAGTAAAGCAACCGCAAAGCAGCACGTTTCTTTTATTTTGAAAATTTCCGGTCCCGAGCCGTATATTTCCTGTCTCCCCTATCCAAAATGTAGAAATTTACGTGTTTCAGAGGCGTACTGCGTAGAAAATAGGACTGCCGCGTACATTTAGAAAAGTGCTGCGACATGTCGCTCCTCAGACTCGTGCTGCTTTCGCCTCTGGTGGAAAGGGTTCTATTGACTACAATGGTGGCTATCAGCTGCGTATGACGTGCTGCTCCTGTAACGTGCTGCTTACGTGTCCGGTGGAAAGGAGGGGTAAGTCTACAAGTTTTTAAGGGTATAAATTAGTTGGAAAAAGGGGTTGCACACTGGTAAAACCGGCTCAGAAATATATGCTGTCAGTAGGTGCTACATGGAGAACTTCAGCTCACAGTTGGAGAAAATAGCCTAACAGTTGTAGTTTTATCACAAATACAAAGATTTCAAAAATACAAAATAAAAAAAATAAAGAGCAAGAAACTCATCCCTGTATTTCCTGTTGACCGTGTGACTTCTCTGACTCTGAAACGTTCTCTGATCTTTTTAGATATTTGTACATTTTGTAGATGGAATCACTGATAATGCCGCTACTTCAGCTTGTTTTGTTCTGCTGTGATATATTCCGACGTCAAACTCCCAGGCCGATGTTCCAGGTCCCAGTTCTATTTACAATGATGATAACAATTGCTAATTTAATTGAGTGTGTTTAATTTTGTGAGAGGGGGGAGTTGGTTGATTTAATTTATAGTGCAGTGAAACATTCACAACGATAGAATTTAGGGGGGAAAAACTATTTAAATCCAGTTGATCTCGCGCCCCACCTGCAATACCTCTGCGCCCCACTAGTGGGGCTCGCCCCATAGTTTGAGAAACACTGGTAGTAACTATAATCTATTGGCCCACTTTTTACTTCTACTCCTTACATTTTCACGCAATTATCTGTACTTTCTACTCCTTACATCTTAAAAATAGCCTCGTTACTTCTGTTTCATTTAGTCTTTTCGTGTGAAAAAAACAACAAATGGATCCAACTGGTTAGAATTTTACTGCAGTTTGATAATAATTTTAAACATCTACCATTCTGACACCCTGCTTGTATGCGATCCATCGCATACTGCACATAGGAGGCACGTTAACTGAATATTTTCCATATTTGTCTTTTTTTTAGAATGGTGATAAAAAAATCTGAAGGCCTCTTGTCATTTTGATAGATTACAATTCGCACCCCTGACTATTTGGTGCAGACGAGCGGACATTTTTAACTTTACGCACGGAGTACAGCTAACTGAATCAATAAATTAAGAATAAAAAGATTCCCATGAAGGCATCAGAGCATCTTCTTAGACCAGGACCCTGTACTCAATATATCTCGCTAACAGAGAGGCTTTAGAATGTGCCTGGATAAAGATACGCTTCAAAGAACCCGGTGTCGTGCCAACCACTCTTGCAAAATGAGCACATGCTACTGCATTTTCTACTACTGGAGCGATAGGAAGCTGGGTTCAGAGAGTCTTTCCGACTTCTGATCACTTAAATTTGAGAGATTTTCCCTAATTTGAAAACTTTGGCTGAAGTGGAGCTTGTAGTTCCAGTCTAATATGTTAAATAGAAATACTGCATATTTTATACAACTGGTGACACACAGAAGGAAAGAAAACTGTATATCAATCAATCAATCAATGTTTTTAATAAAGTGCTTTTCATACAACAATTGCAATTCAAAGTGCTTTACAGAATTAAAATGACTCCACAAAGACCACATTCCCATCCCTCCCCCACATAATTAAAAGCATGATCGCAGTTATACACCCCTCCCCCAAACCAAACCTTCATGCGCGCACACACTTAAGAGCAGCAATAAAAAGGACATTGGGCTGAGTACAGATGAGCCAGGTCAGGAAACGCCATCAAAGGAGCCATCTGCACCGGCAGCAGCACATCAACGGTAGCAGTCAAGGCACTGACACAGGGCGCCCAGTGGAGGCAAGGCCTATACCCCCACCTCCACCCAAGCACTACCTGGAGAGCACCCAGGCAGCCACAGCCGACCACCGCTCCCGAGGCAGAGGGCTCCCACAGAGGAAACACCGGAAGGAAGATTAAAATAACAGGTTAAAATATAAAAATAAACAGTGGATAATATAATAAGATTAAATAATAAAACAATGATAAAATTTATTAAGAAAAATATGGAGAGCAATTAAACAGACTATAATGAATAATAATCAGTTAAAAGGTTGGCTAAAAAGGTGAATCTTGAGTCTGCTCTTAAAAACATGAACGTTCTCTGCGGCCATGAGCTCCTCCGGCAGACTGTTCCAAAGGTGAGGGCCATAACAATGGAAAGACTCGCCATGAGTGTGTGTCCTAACTTTAGGGATGACCAGGAGACGGCTGCCAGAGGAGCGCAATAGATACGCGAATAGATATATAGATAGATATAGATACTTATCTATGTCGAGTCATCATGTTTCTGTTGCAATGAGGTAGACTAATTTAAAATAAAAAAATATTCTAAAATTAAACTGTGTGTGTAGGACACACCTGATGACTTAAAAATGCTTTTTTATTTGTGTAGCTGACCTCTGACTGCACATTAAACAAACCACGGTCTAGCCAGGACAAAGCAGACTTATGTTACCAAGTTCTAAGATGCCGTTGGTACAGACTCAGGCAAATGCACCATTACAATATTTATAGGTAACTAGTCATCATATCTTCCACTCCATCAAACACATGCTCAGTAGTTCACAAATTTTTCTTTAATGTATTTGCATTGCACTAAAATGCATTCATTATAATGGACATTTTTGCAGCTGAAACAGGTAGCCTAGTGTTTTCTATAACATTATAGTCATTATGG
Source organism: Valencia hispanica (assembly GCA_963556495.2). Lineage (NCBI taxonomy): Eukaryota > Metazoa > Chordata > Actinopteri > Cyprinodontiformes > Valenciidae > Valencia > Valencia hispanica. The sequence goes on from OY747722.1 coordinate 26,104,455, forward strand.
CCTTTAGTGAAGGTGTTTTTGGGGAGAGGTGTGGTAGTGCTGTGGTGCAGCTTAAACTTTAGTCTTTAATGGCATTTTTTTTACCTAAATTACTTTGAAAATTTAAATACTTTTGAATCAAGTACTTTTTTACTTTTACTTGAGTAAAAAACTTGACTTGATACTTTAACTTCCACAGAAGACTTTTTAAACCCTAGTATCTATACTCAACTTGAGTATTGAATGTGACTACTTTGACACCTCTGCCTGAAGGGCGTTGTAAAAAGAAATGTTCTCATAAAAAGATGGGCAAATATTACCATGTCAACATCAAGCATACGTCAATGACTGAAAAAAAAATTATATATTTATATACACTCACACTGGCCCTTCTGAGGTTCTCAAATAGACATATTTTTCATTAAACGTAGCCCAAGGATAAAGTATAGCAAGACCTTTCAATATTGGAAGAAATCACTAAAAGGTGTTCTGCCCTTCATGTCTTGTCTGGTTTTCTCATTATGAGGATGATGTAGATGTCTGCTGTAGTTCTGCCCCAGAGACGGCCATGTAGTGTTGATGAGCTTTTGATAAGAGTCACGCTGTTCTTGACACCAGGAACCGTTTTTTATAATGTAGCACACAATTTCATAGGTTTCCCCCTCACAATCATATGCAAATATAAACACTCTCAAAGAGGTTTGTGTTGTGAAATTATATGTGAACTAAACAGCACGGCAGTTATTTTTAGCAAGACCAACAGGATGGCTCCAGGGATGCAAAGGCAGGTCTGTTCAACAGTAAGCTCACCACTGCATACCCCCACTAGTATAATTCAACGAGCCCACAGATGGTTTAATAATATTAATGTCTCCAGTGAACCAGAATGCTATTGGGGAGGATAAACCAAACGAAACAAAACTCTTCTCCAGGAAAGATCTTTTTATTTGCAGAAAAGCTGCCATATATTTGCAATTGTATTCATCTCTTGTAGAACCGCCTTTCACTAAAATTAATTCAATTCAGTTTATTTATGTAGTGCGATTTACAACAAATATTGTCTCAAAGGGCATTACACAACAAACTGATCCAATTTTTAGACAGAAATGTAGTTAATCCAGTTCAATAGGGATTTAAATTCAAACACATACATAAAAACAATGCCGTCAAGATCAGTTAATCAGGCCAAAAGGTTTTCAATCTAGAGAAACTCAGCCAATTACATGAAGTCACTGACCTTGCAGCAATCCCTCATGCTGAGCATGCAAGTGACAACAGTAAAATCTCTGCTTTAACAGGAAGTAACCTCCAGTAGAACTTGTCTCAGTGTTAGCTGCCAAATTCCATGATGGACTTGGAGGTTTGAGAAGACAGACACACAAAAACACAGAAGCACTGGCAAGGAAGGAAAAGGAGTTAACAGCAGCAGTAACTCCTTTAATGGCTGGATTTAGTTCAGAAACACTGCTAATCAGAGAAGCTCTGAACCAGTAGTACTATCTGAGGGATGGAAAACCTAGTACATATAATTAGTGGCTGCAACTGACCTGCCGCTAAGACCTGCTAAGCCCCTCCCTCCTTAGTTACTGTTGCTAACCAAGCCATCCAGCTTACTGCATATTTACAATGAGAGCAATCGGTGCCGAAACAATTCCTAAAGAGGCTCTTGACAACTCTTGGAGCCAACAACAGTTATTATCTTCGATGAGCCTTCAGAGAGGTCGACATTATGCCTTAGAGGGCTATGAACAAAATATTAAAGTAAAATTACATGAAAATAAACTGAAATTAGAGATATGGATCTTCAGATCTCAAAGCCAGAGGGAGAAGCCTCATCTGGCATCAATCACCTTTGACAAAAGAAAAAACATTGAAGACCAGCATTGTTCATGTACAGCAGAGTAATGTGTTAAACTCATTTACCATCATTTAACATAACAATAGGCTGCTAAGTGCCTAGCTCAGTACCGCGAGGCTTTATTGATATTAATTTATTGTAGTATACTATTGTCTTACCAAGAATGTCTATGTTGTGCCATTGACCATGATGACAGGACTGGACTACAAAGTCATACCTCCGGCCATAAGGATGATTAATCCCACAATGCACTACATTAAACCCATCTTCAGTTTCAACAGGAAGAGAAGAAATTTCACTGAGTAAACATGTGACATCATCGCCCAATTTAAGCATATTCTCCGCTCTCTCACTTTCTCTTCACGACGATCGCTGCACTGAAGAGGGCATGTTCTTTGAACCTCCGTCCTTCGTTGGTGAGGGGGGGCAAGCTTCTGGAAGAAGTTTGCTGATCGTGGATCAAGTAACTGTATTCCGGCAGATGGAATAAGTCTTGAACCTGACTTGTTCAAAACTCTGCAGAAGGAACTTTTAATGACAGATTTGTCCAAAAAGAAAGAAGGCCTCTCTTTCTGTGACTAAGGCTCTGTTGCCCTGCTGTAGGAGAAGAAAGCTGGTCTACCAAAGCTGCTAGGCTGAGCTGAGATTACAACCCGATGTTCCGAGCTAACGTGGGCTAGCTGCACCTGCCACTAGCCACAGACCCACAAGGCCTAGCCTGCTAGCCGCGCCCCCAGCTGATTTTCCCTCTGACAACAGACTCACCCTTCTACGGAGATCTAGGAATTGTTCAAGTAAGGTTGTGTCTGGGAAGGGAGATAAATTAGCTTAGGATAAACAATTTAAAGATTGTTTGTGTATTTAACTGTGTTTTGCTGCTTTTGTAAGATTTCATCCTTCAATTGTTTAGGTACAAACACGCCGTTCAGCCTGTGGTATAAACAGTGTCTTTAGAAGGGTATTGACTTATAGAAATAATCATTTTAATCATGCAACATGAGTTACTCCGCCCCACAGGAGTTTTCCTTTGTTCTCTAGTGCTAAGCTACACAGAGAGAATCCTTAACCTATGTGACTATGCTAAGAATAGCTCTATGCACCATTGGTGCTGATAAACATTGTTTATCTTTTTTGTGCAGACTCCCACAACAGACTGATGGTGTTCATAAGCAATCAGGATTGTTATCTACGGTAATCAAAATACAGATCGACTTTAAAATAGATTTTAAAAAACTAGCAGTTGAAACTTCCTTCTTATTATGCCCAAATACTAAAATTAGATCCATCACTGCAGTAACTGATCCATAAAATAGAATCAGTTGTCAAAAGGCTATTGATTTCTAATTCAGCTAATTATTTAATGAAACATTAATGTTTTGTATTCACTTCTGCTTTGCATTGTGAATTGGTTGTTTGAAAACAAACCAAATGGGGCTAATAAGTCTTAAACTAATCATAATCAGTTTAAAACTAACTTAGCCTCACTCACTCTGAAGTGGCTCTCTGGACCTCCTCCAATGTGAACATGGGTCTGTTGGCTACCTAACTGATTGTGCTCTCCTTGCCAAGCTTGTCAGTTTAGGTGGAAGGCCATGCCTTGGTAGGTGTAAAGTCCTACTATGCTCTTTCTGTTTTCAGATGATGGATTAAAAAGTGCTCAGTGAGATGTTCAAAACATATTTTTACACCCTCACCCTCAGTAAATGGAGCGGATTACAAAGGTATGCTGAACTTTACAGATTTTTATGTTCAAAAGAAGTGGAAAGCTGTTCTTCCTCTTCCAAATAATGCAGTTAAAGCTTGTTGTCATGTTGAGACAAAACAAGGAAGAGTTTAAAGGGTGTAAAGACAGACTAGCAAAAAAAAAAAAAGGGAAAAAAAGCTTTTTGTTGCTTGAAGATTCATCCTGCTTCTCGTGGCATCAGTTTAAAATTTGCCACAGTCATCACAGTTTTACTGGTTGTTTACACGGGAGCATCGATTGCTCGAGTGTTGACTCGTGTGGCGTGTCGAGGCAACCTCATTAACTCAGCACACATTTACTTTGCTGTCATCCAGTATCAAAGCCCAGCACACACTACAGCTCAACCGTCTTAGATGGCCGCACAACTAATCAATTGTCGTTCATCTCGGCTCCGCGCCCACGGCTGGACCCGCAGCCCCGCCCCCCCCTACTCCGAACATCTCTACTCATTATGGTGACAACTGATAACAGGGAGATGGAATGAGAGCAAGGAAAGGAAAGGGAGTCATTCCTCTGTTTTGCTTGGATAATTTAGGAAAGGTTGTAGAATTGGTGTCTTCCTGTCACTCGCAGGCCAGAAATTACGATTGCAGGCTTTGTGTGGATGCATTCCAATGAAATCTGATTACAGACCCCGCTACCGCAATTAAATATCAGATGACAGCTCCCCGTGCCCAGTATGCTGATCAGGCTGGTAGGAATACTGTAGGGAAGGGCGTTTGCTTTTATATCTTCACTAGCCTTTATCAACATCTGTCTAAAAGAAATAGTATATGAAATATGCATATTTTGCTGAATGCTTGGAGTTGGGAAAACACATACTGTGCCATAAAAAGTATTTGCATCCATACCGATCTGTTTTTGCTTTTTTCTTTGTCACACCTAAATGTTGCAGATTATCCCATCCTTGGCAGCAACAACCGCCACAATGACTCTATTTGTTCACTTTGGAAGAATTTGGCCCAGTCTTCTTTGCAGAATTGTTTCAATTAATGGTCACTGGAGGGTTTTCAAGCATGAACGACCTTTTTAAGGTCATGCTACAGCCTCTCAAATACTTCACAGAACATCACTTTAAAATGTCTGAACTAACCCTTTAAACAGATTTCGGTGATTCTGTGAGTTTTATGCCATCGTCAGCTTACTCACCGTCCCCCTCCCCCCCCCAAAAAATGTTATTGGTATTGCTCTTTCTATGAAGCTCTTGACAAATAAAACAGCTAACATGCATATTAAACATTCTTAATTAAAGTAGTTTTATCATTTGGCGCGTAACAGTCTTAGGAGAATGACAATCGGATTTTATAGTGTGTATGTAGTGCATACACACCTCTCAGAGTTAACCGTTGACCTGCAACAATTCCTTTCTTTTTCCAAACATTTCTTCCAAAATTGTAAAGCCCGTCTTATACAGAAGATGTTATTTAGCAAATTCTGATACTCTAAAAGGTTAGAATTGATTGATGTTTTCAACCCTTAAATGTAAATCTATCATTTCTTCAATTAAATAAATAGGTTTCAGATAATAATATGAAAATAATCTTAGTCATAGGTTAGTTATCACTAGAGTGTGAGCTTGTTGACATTTTAGGAACTTAGACAAGTTTTTGAAACCTAAAAATATCTAAAATGTGTTAAAAATTGTAAATCCAGTTATTTTTTGTTTCTAATGCAAGGTCTTTTTTTGAATGGTTGGTTAGTGCCTTATGACATCTCCTTCCCTGGAAGCGAATGTTCCTGAAGAGCCAAGTTTAGAGACTCAGAAGAAAGCTCAGAATCCATCAAGAAGGTTTGCTTGACTGAATCAATGAAATGACTAACTAACCAGTTTTTGTGTCAATGTATGCACCTGGCCAACAGGTGCTGTTTGCCCAGTGACTCAGTTCTTTAAGCCAAGAGATGGAAGTGAGGGCAGTGCAAAACAACAGATTCAGGGCAAGTAAGGTTCTCAGTGCTGTTGTGGCAGTCCTGGTGTTGAAAGCTAACGGATCAAGCCTCTTCCTGAACCTTGCTTGGTCTACAACTCTAAGTGCCGTGATACTTCTTCTAATATATAATAAAGCCAGCTTCAAGGAAAGGTGGGATTCCATCCTTTAAGGTGATTTTTGACAGATGATGACAGACTATGACTGATATTTTAACATCAATATTATTCAGCATATCTGAACATTGCTGCAGAGATACTATAAAGTTCGACTGGATCTGTATTTTTCAGAAAAGGGCTTACAATAAGAGGGTTTAGATCTGTGTTGTGTATTAAAAGTTTTTGTGATTATGTCTATTTCTCTTCCCTTATTTTGCTTTTGGCTATATGACTAAAAAGCAACAAAAGCAATACGCTGTGATTTGTCTCAACACATTGAATGCTCAAGGGCAGTCCGGGGAGGTGAGATGAAATTAGGATTCTTCTTGTTTACTTCCAAGATTAAAAAAACAGAGTGGAGACGCCTTTGGCAGTAATATCATATCATGACTTCAGAGTTCAAGTTTTGCATTGAATGCGCCAAGTTTGTTCTCTCTTTTATCATAGTGCTGGAGGTAAATATCACTGAGGACAAGCTCTGCAGAAGATGCATAATTTCTCATACTTTGAACAAGACAGCCTCATTTTTTTCTGTACTGGAAGAGTTTTGACCCTGTAAAACTGAATACTTGAAAAATACTTAAAAAAATGTTTGACAAAAAGTCCAACCATAAAACTTTATAAATATATAATAAGGGAATTAATGTGTTGTGGTTTGTTAAACCTCTATTTTACATGTAGAATTTACACACTTACACTACTAATAAGACCATCCTGAACTTTTTGTCATACAGCTAAACACCAACACTGTATATCATCCTGAACAAACCCCACCAACGATTAAAACTTGGCAGTGGCAGCATCATGGTGTTGAAATTCCTTTAGGCATCCTAACGTCTGGTTCACACCAGCCGCGGAAGTGCCATGGTCAACAACACTTCTGTTCAGCTGTTGTTTTTTTCAGAGCTATTTTTTCATCATTGGTAAGTAAATAACCTTATAAAGTTTCTCTGTGTGTTTGTTTGTTTATTTTCATCTCATAGTCTGTTTAGATAGACAAATATGATAGCATTTGTCAATTGCGGTAATTTATTTTGAAAAATTGCTTTTATTTTGAAAATTGATCGGATTGTCTCGTGTGTCTTGGTGTGACTTCCTGCCAGAATTGACGCGGATCATCTGGACAAAGCAGACAGCACTGTGAGGATCATGTTCTTTGATTTCTCCAGTGCATTTAACACAATTCAGCCTGATTTGCTTTGTCAGAAACTCCTGAAGACACAGGTGGAGCCCTCAACAATCGCCTGGATCAATGACTACCTGACCAACAGACCACAATTTGTGAGACTGAAGGATTGTGTGTCAAACCAGGTGGTCAGCAGCACAGGAGCACCACAGGGGACCGTACTCTCATCATTCCTTTTCACTCTGTACACCTCAGACTTCCAGTACAAATCAGAGACCTGTCATCTGCAGAAATACTCAGATGACTGCAATTATCGGGTGTATCAGAGATGGACAAGAAGCTGAATACAGAGAGCTGGTGGACCGCTTTGTGACATGGTGTGGAAACAATCGTCTCACCTTGAATGTGAACAAAACAAAGGAGATTATTGTAGATTTCAGAAGAAACAGGGATAAGTCAAAAACTGTTTCCATCATGGGAAAAGAAGTGGAGGTGGTTGAGGAGTATAAATACCTCGGAGTTCACCTTGACAACAGACTGGACTGGAGGCTGAACAGTGAAGCTGTCTACAAGAAGGGACATAGCAGACTGTACTTCTTGAGGAAGCTTAGGTCCTTCAAGGTTTGCAGCAAGATGTTGCAGATCTTCTACAAGTCTGTTGTGGAGAGTGTAATCTCTTCAGCCGTCATCTGTTGGGGTAGCAGCATCAGAACCAGGGATTTAAAAAGGCTAAACAACCTGATAAAGAAGGCTGGTTCTGTTCTTGGGACAACTGTGGAACATCTGGAGATGATAATGCAAAGAAGGATTCTTCATAAAATCAAAACAATTATGGACAACCCTGAGCATCCACTTCATGAGACTGTCATACAACAACAGAGCGTCTTCAGTTGGAAGCTTCTTCAGTTTCGCTGCAATACAGACCGCTACAGGAAATCCTTCCTGCCCACAGCCATCATCATCTACAACAACTCCTTAAAAATTAATTATATGAGCTATACCAACACTTAATTTAAGTATTTTTGAATTTGAATTGAATCTCTCCTGCGGCTGCTGTGAAAAAGCTTCCCCATAGCATGATTCTGCCACTACCAGCTGCCCCTCATTTAGTCTGTCATGCTCACCTGTTTCTTGTCCCACTAATCACCTTCCCTGTTTTTCCCAGTTTCTGTCAGATCCTCCTGTTTTACCCAATGCTTCATCTCATCCATTAGTCCCAAGGGTTTCTCTGTTGGTTTGGATTCCCTTGTGATTCCTGTTAGTGCTTCTTTATATCCTACTTTACACTTTGGATGCTGTTTACATCACGTAATTGACCCAATTAATGTCCTGCCTGTCTGTCCAGCCTGCATTTAAGCCCTCCACAACAAAATGTGATAAAGGGAAGTTCAGTGGGTAAAGAACCAGCTATAAGGAGCCTCTTTCCCAGCCCCCTGGAGAAGATTTTAATTTACAGGCTCAACTATGACTAAGAATACTACCAGTAGTATTACTACTATTATCAGTAGTGCAGTGGACTCTCATCTATTTGCAGTTTATTATTTGCCAAGTCATTTTTCTGTTGAACGTGACTAAGTAATTTGCAGGAAATCCACAGATTCTCAGATTTTTTTATAGCGCGTATCTAAAAGATTCCAAAGAAAATGGAGCTTGGGAGCTGCAATACTTATGTGCAATACTACTTGAGACGCTATTGGCTGGCGTTTGCAAAGCAAAAAATCCAGGACTGCCATTTATTTTCCCATGGCGCTGACTGGCCATACGTCCAAGAGCGGAAATAAGGAAGAATGTAAATATTAGCTTCTGCAGTAGTGCTGAGACAGTGCTTACTGAGTGTATTGATGCATGTGAAGGTATATATATGGCATGAGAACAATGAATATAGTGCTGTAATAAGCGTTTTTAGAGGGGGTCTCAAGTACTCGCAAATTTTAGCTATTTGCTGGCTGCTGTGGTCCCTACCCCCTTGTGGGTCCACTGTATTCCAATTAGTGTACGTTGGTTCCTTGATCTAAAAGTCATCAAAAGATTATTTTCTATATATTTTTTCATCCCTCTCAACCAAAAACCAACATGCAATGGGAAACCCTACTGTTAGTGCCCAGGATAACATTGCTCATGGGGTCTTTGGGACACTGCTTGACACCTTCTTAGGATGGTGTCTTGGAAATGTCTAAGCACTCTGGACAGACTCCGGAATTACAGGAGAAATACATCTGAGGGTTGGGTCCACTATGATTTGATCTTCCCCTGTCCGAATTTGCAAAGGCTGTTAGAGTCATTGAGTTTTGAGGATCATGGTGGATGCATTATGTGGTGGTATTGTTAAATGTACTGTCAAGAGTGAACATTGTGCTGTAGATAACATTTAGCCTAGTGAAGTTGGAAGTAGAAGTTGGATGTATCTGATTGAATCTCTTCCGCAGTATTAACACAAAGTATTAGTGGCAATTAAAGATTTGACCCCATACCGTTAAAGGGCAACCTATTGTCTTTGCTGATGAAGTATTGCAGCCAACCCCCTCTCTGCTGAGCGCAGCCATGTCTAACATTGACTTTGGATGGCTAAATGCAAATTACACCACTGGAATAGGAAATGTTGTTGTTGAAAACCCAGGCAGAATAAATTGGGTCCTGCTAATCAGTGAACCAAACACCAGTCCATGGGTAGAAATGACAAAGTTAGGTAATCAAATTGGATTAGAAGTAAGAAGCTGGATTTTTGCACTGCAAATAGACTTTTGAATAAATTTTTTTAGGTTCACCGCTCAGGACACAATTATCTTGCATTTAACTGTGCTTTTTCCATCATGTCCTTATTCCAGAAGGAAACATAGATCTGCTATATATCCCTATTAATAGACGGATGCCTTTCCGTATGGTGGGGAAAAACCCTGGCACATCCACATAAGGTCCTCTAGGCATAAACCCATTCAAACGGCAATTAAAACTGAAAAAGTCATTTAATCAGCTTTCCTATTACTCTGTAATACAGAAAGCATGTGCACACAAGAAGAGCTCGTTTTAGAGGATCTCAGTTTCTGCTGATTTGCGGGCCTGTGTCACAATCCCTGGAGACTTACCATGTACAAGAAAAGCAGCAGTGGGGGCTTATTTTCTCCATTTCCCCAACTGCTCGCAAATTGGTCCCAGGAGCTCTGAGAGTAAATTCAGAAGGTAAACTACTCTGCAATTTGCTCATAAATCCAAAAGATTGTAACTCCAACTGAAGAATTGAGTGTTAAGAAAGTGTAGAGGTGGAAAGAGTGAGCGATACATTTGGAGCCTCTGAGCTGCAAAGCTGCTAGCAAAATAATGTTTTATTGCACCGCTTTAAACAAGCTCAAAGCAAAAGAGTGGTTTCACTTTCCACTTTGTCATCTTTTTGACTTTCCTCTTTATGAAGGTGCTAATCAAACAGCTTCCACTAAAACTGCTGCTTTTCATGTTCAGCTAGTTAACATACTATCTAGAAGGGGTATTCACTAGAATATGTCTACAGCGGTGAGTTTTGATATTCAATTCAATTTCAATTCAATTTCAATTCAATTCAGTTTATTTATATAGCGCCAATTCACAACAGATGTCATCTCAAGGCACTTAACAAGAAGTTATTTCAATACATTTACACAAACATTTCAATCAGTTAAAAAGTTTCCTATTTAAGGAATCCCAGCAGATTGCGTCAGTCATTGGCCTGAGGTTGGGCCCCGTTGATGCAGACTTTCCAACCACAGCAATCCTTCAGCAATCCCTCATACTGAGCAAGCATGTAGCGACGGTGGAGAGGAAAAACTCCCCTTTAACAGGAAGAAACCTCCAACAGAACCAGGCTCAGTAGGAGCGGCCATCTGCCACGACCGTCTGGGGGTTTGAGAAGACAGAGCAGAGACACAGAAGGAACAGAAGATCTGATATAAGAGAACTTTCTATGTTACAGAAAGTAAAAAGTTAATAACAGGACACAGTGGATGTTCAGTTACTGGGAGGATCATCTCAGTCGATGCACCCCGTCCAACAGGGCATTGCACCCAAGCAGGATACCAGACCAGGTATATCTTCTATGGAGAGAAAAACACTGAGAGAAAACAAAGTTAACAGTCGAGATAACAGAATGTACTGTAATACAACTGGAGAGTCTTAGGAGAAAAGGAAGTAGCAGAGTGAAGAAAATTGGTAAGTCTGTCCTCCAGCAGTCTAAGCCTATAGCAGCATAACTACAGAGCTAGCTCAGGAAACCATTAGCCACTCTAACTATAAGCTTTATCAAAAAGGAAAGTTTTAAGCCTGGCCTTAAAAGTAAACAGAGTGTCTGCCTCACGGACTAAAGCTGGGAGCTGGTTCCACAGGAGAGGAGCCTGATAACTAAAAGATCTGCCTCCCATTCTACTTTTAGAAATCCTAGGAACTACAAGTAAACCTGCAGTCTGAGAGCGAAGGGCTCTGTTAGGAACATATGGAACAATTAGATCTCTGATGTATGATGGAGCTTGATTATTAAGGGCTTTGTATGTAAGAAGAAGGATCTTAAATTCTATTCTGGATTTAACAGGGAGCCAATGAAGGGAAGCTAAGACAGGAGAAATGTGATCTCTCTTTTTAATATTCATCAGAACTCTTGCTGCCTCATTTTGGATCAACTGAAGGCTTTTAATGGCATTTTGTGGACTACCTGATAGTAAAGAATTACAGTAGTCCAGCCTTGAGGTAACAAATGCATGGACTAGTTTCTCAGCATCACTCCTGGACAGGATGTTTCTAATTTTAGCAATATTCCGGAGGTGAAAGAAAGAAATCCTAGAAACATGTTTAATATGGGATTTAAATGTCAAGTCTCAGTCAAAAATAACGCCGAGTTTCTTTACGTTATTACTGGGGCCAATTTAATGCCATCCAGATGAAGTGATTGACTAATCAGTTTCTGTTTAAGAACTTCTGGTCCAAAGACAGCAACTTCTGTTTTGTCAGAATTTAAAAGCAAAAAGTTTAGGGTCATCCATGTTTTTATGTCTTCCAGACATGCCTGTAATCTACCTAACTGACTGGGTTCATCAGGATTTATGGATAAATATAGTTGTGTATCATCTGCATAGCTGTGGAAATGTATCCCATGCTGTCTAATGATTCTACCCATTGGGAGCATATATATGGTGAACAGAATTGGTCCAAGCACAGAACCCTGTGGAACTCCACAAGTAACCCTTGAGAGTGGAAAAGATTTATCATTTAGATGAACAAACTAGAATCTATCAGACAAATATGATTTAAACCAACCTAGTGCTGTTCCTTTGATCCCTGCAAGATGTTCAAGCCCTTCTTGGAGAATATTATGATCGACTGTGTCAAAAGCAGCACTGAGATCTAACAAAACCAGAACAGACACAAGTCCATTTTCTGAGGCCATGAGAATATCATTAGTAACCTTCTCCAGTGCTGTTTCAGTGCTATGATGAGCTCTAAAACCTGACTGAAACTCTTCAAACAGCTCGTTACTGTTTAGATGCTCACAGACTTGATTAGCAACAATTTTCTCAAGGACTTTGGATAAGAAAGGAAGGTTAGATATAGGTCTATAGTTCACTAAGTCATCGTGATCAAGGGAAGGTTTCTTGAGTAAAGGTTTAATTACAGCTATTTTAAATTCCTGTGGTACGTATCCGTTTACTAAGGATAGATTCATCATATCCAAAATGGGGCCAGGAACCAAATGGAACACTTCTTTAAATAATTTGGTTGGAATTGGGTCCAACATACAAGTTGAAAGTTTAGATGAGGCTAATATTTTTGATAATTCCAAAAGCTCGACTGAATCAAAACAGCCTAAGCACAACTGAGGTTCTACAGTTCTTTCCGATACTGCCTCATTTACTGAGGAAGAAGTAATCATGTTTGGGAGGATGCCAATTATTTTATTTTTAATAGAATAATTTTTATTTATGAAGAATCCCATAAAATCATCACTGCTAAGAGCTGGGGGAATAGTTGGCTCAACAGAGCTATGACTCTGTGTAAGTTTGGCAACTGTACTAAAAAGAAACCTAGGATTGTTTTTATTCGCCTCTATTAATGATTAAAAATATGCTGTTCTAGCTTGTCGAAGGGTCTTTTTATACAGCAGTAGACTGTTATTCCAGGTTAAATAGGAATCCTCTAGGTGTGTAGAGCACCATTTTCTCTCCAACTTCCTAGTATTCTGCTTTAAAGTATGCAACTCTGCGTTAAACCAAGGAGTCAGCCTCCTATGGTTAGCCACCTTCTTTTTTAAGGGGGCTACACTATCTAATGCCAAACGCAATGAGGACGTAACGCTGTGAACCAGATCATCAATTACTGAAGGGTTAGAGATAGAATTGCTGCCATCCACTGTGTTACCCTGAGACACTAAGGAAAGTAAGAATGGTACAGATTCTTTAAAAATTGTTACAGCAATGTCTGATAAAGCTCTACTATAATGAACTTTTCTTTCAGATTTAAGATGGTCAGTTAAAGTAAATTAAAAAGTTATTAAGAAGTGGTCAGACAGGACCAGGTTATGTGGGAGGACTGTTATTTCCTCACACTCAATACCGTATGTCAGTACAAGGTCCAAATTGTGTTTACTCGAGTGGGTCGATCCCTGTACTTTTTGAGTAAAGCCAATTGAATCTAAAATAGCATTAAAGGCTGCATTTAGGCTATCACTTTCAGTATCCACATGAATATTGAAGTCCCCCACTATAATGACCCTATCAGTATTTAATACTAAATCAGATAAAAAATGTGAGATCTGATCCAAGAATTGAGAGTAAGGGCCTGGTGGACGATACAAAACCACAAACAAAAATGGTCTTAATATTTTGCAACTTGGATGAGGAAAATTAAGGGTTAGATGTTCAAAAGAACTGTAGCTATCAATTGGTCTGGGACTAATTAGTAAATCAGAATGGAAAATGGTTGCAACTCCTCCCCCTCGCCCAGTATTTCTAGGAATGTGAAAATTTAAATGACTGGAAGGAGTTGACTCATTTATACTGACATAATCCTCCTGCTGCAACCAGGTTTCTGTGAGACAAAGGAAATCAATGTGATTATCACAAATCAAGTCATTTACTAACAAAGTCTTTGAGGAGAGAGATCTTATGTTTAATAAATCACATTTAATAGATGTATTTTTCTGTTCAGTCAAAGCTGTATTTATTTTTATGATATTTCCATAATTTGCGTTTGTTGGCTTAACTTTTAATCCATTTAATTTTGGCCGTGGGCAAGACACTGTTTCTATAGGGTAATGGGTGGGTAACAGTACAGAAGCAGCAGAGAGGTGGGTTAAACTACGACTCTGCTTCCTGGTCTGGACCCTGGGTTGTCAGTGTTTTGGAGGACTAATAAATTCGGCCATATTCCTAGAAAGAAGAGCTGCTCCATCCAAAGTGGGATGGATGCCGTCTCTCCGGATCAGACCAGGTTTTCCCCAAAATGTTCTCCAGTTATCAATGTAGCCCACATCGTTTGCAGGACACCACCCAGACAACCATTGATGGAATGACAGCATGCGGCTAAACATGTCGTCACTGGTCCGATCAGGCAGGGGACCAGAAAAGATTACAGAGTCGGACATTGCTTTGGCAAACTTACACACCGAAGCAACACTAATTTTAGTGACCTCCGATTGGCGTTACCGGGTGTCATTACAGCCAGCGTGAATAACAATCTTACTGTATTTACGCTTATCTTTAGCCAGCAGTTTCAGGTAGGATTTGATGTCGCCCGTTCTGGCCCCTGGCAAACATTTGACTATGGTCAATGGTGTCTCTAATGCCACGTTTCTGACTATGGAGCTGCCAATTACCAGGGTCGGCTTCTCAGCGTGTGTGTCGCTGAGCGGGGAAAATCTGTTAGAAACGTGGACGGGTTGGTGGTGGCCCGGGGGCTGGGTCCTAGAACTACGCTTCCTACGTACAGTCACCCAGCTGGCCTGAGGTCCCGGCTGCGCGGGCTCTACCGGAGGACAGCTAGGGGGTTCTATCCTTGTTGGCTCCGCGCTGGCTAATGGGCTTCGGCTATCAGCTGGTTTTTCAACAGCGCGGAGCCGTGCTTCTAGTTCTGATACCCTCGCCTCCAAAGCTACAAAAAATATTACATTTATTACAGTTACCATTATCACTAAAGGAGGCAGGGAAGTAACTAAACATCAGACAGAGAGAGCAAGAGAGAAGAGAAGAGTTAGAGACAGGAGAGAGAAGAGTAGCCATAGCAGCAATGAAGCTAAGCTAACTGAGCTAGCGAGACCTTACCACCCCAAGAAAAGCTATGTGAAACACAAGGAGTTCCCAAAACGTAAAGTACACCACCACAAAACGTGTGTTTTAGTGTGCTTGTGTGTTAAAATAACTTAGAAAGGCCTCAGCACAGAGAAAATAAGATCAATTCAAGAGAGCCTGAACACCAAACAGCTTACAGGGAGCACAACAGCGACAACAGGAGCAACAAACACCTATCACATATCCAAAGCTCAGTTACTGCAAACATGAAGAGTCAAATGGGTAGTTGCCCAGGGCCGCATTAGAGTGGCCGAATGAGTACTAGATTTAAAAAATATGATTTCTGTCAGTTGCCCCCAATTATATTTTCTATCACTTTTATGCACATGCAGGAAGTTGGCAGCCCCATGTGTTGAGTAAGTGCCCCCTGCTTGCTGCTAAGAATAAGGAGGCAAGGTTAAGTGCTTTGTGAAGGACTGCACTTCATTGATCCCAGCCAAGGATCTCAGATCTTTTCCTGGATTGTAATTGGTTGGGAGGCTCAGCAAAAGGAGGGGCTCATCCAGGGGCACCACTCCTGCGAGTAACACTTGCATTTGCACTGAACTGTTACCACCTACTTAGATTTGGAGCATCATTTGGATATCTGATTCAAGCATCCCTGACATATTTGATCTACCTAAGCTCGATTCAAATTAGAGTAACATCACCCTCTGTGGCGCGAAGGGGTGATCATTTAAAAGTCTGCCGCTGTGGTAAAGTTACTATCAAGCTTGGCGGCACGAATGACGCAATATTCCCGTCTCACCATACCGCCACACCAGATTCAAAGGAGACACTGTGGTGGCAGTATTACCCTGATATGCCGCCAACATGTCTTTTGAAACAGGCTATACTTGCAAAACCTTCTTCAGCGTAGGGCAAACATGACATTGCTATGCTTTTTATATTTGCGGAACAGTGTTTTCTTTGACATTGGCTTCTTTCCCAAGATGCTGTACCTCTGCTGCATACTCTATGCATTAGCAACACCTTCTCAAGCCAATCCTACCACATAAGACTTCCATCACATCATGGGTATACCCTGGCCTGGCTTGATTCTCTTCTATCTCAATAGGGTGCAGCAACAGAAGATCATATCATCCGACTATGGTTATAAATTCTCAATGATGAAGCCACATTGCCCCACACATCCCCATAATGCAACACACAACATAGTTAGGGACCTCAGATTTAAACTGCATTTTTAATAAGCTGATGAAGACCTTGTTTGGACCCTACAAAGATCAACCATCGTTTTTAATGTGAGACCATGATTAGTTGTCAGGTGCGAACACACCCCAAACAGAGATGGACTGGTTATACGAAATCTAAACATTTGAAGAGTTTTTATTCATATGGACCCAAGACGTAACCCAAGAAGTTAGAGAAGTCTGACGATTGATGTCAATTTATGTTTAACAATATAATGTCTGTTAACCTTGTTTATCATCATCATACATCATTTAAAACTAACTGTGCTGAGCTGTTCTGAATAGTGAGTTTATGTTGAAATCAAGGTTTTACAATTCAGTGTTCTATCCAGATTGTATTCATGACTGTTGCCATGATGCCCCTTTTTCATTTTTGAATTAAAGTTTGTTGTGATTAAGTTTCAGTGCTTTGAGACCCTGAATGTCAGATCAATTTTAGATGAATTAGTCAGAAAGTGGGTCATGCTGTCAATTTCACTTTTTGGTTTCAAGCATCCAGCATGCCTAGGGTGACCAGATTTTCAAAATAAAAAACTGGGACACCTAAATCTGACTAAAAATTAAAGGTTGACACATCCTCGCTGCTGACTTATAACAGCTTTTTATTGTAGAAAGTGCAAAAGTAGTAATACTTGAACATCTATATTCAAAATAAGGACATTTTTTTTGGTCATCTTTTTAGTGCAAAATTTTTATCAGAACAATGCTGTATTTTTGAAACACATTTGTTTGGGCAATATTAAAAGTAGCCTTTTTGTGAACAGTAAAAAAAAAACTATTTGAAGAACGTCAACTTCTTTAGAAAAACAAAACAAAATAACAGCATTACTGTTTTCCCCTAACATTAGTGACTCTATTGTGCCACCGCTTATGTTTGCTAGTTTTAACATGGCTCTGCATCGTGAGCAACGGAGAATTCACACTTACATAAAGCACAAATCGCAGCATATTTGTTTCCCAGCACTTTTCTGAGAAAGTGCTTTTTCATTGGTTTATTACCATCCCTATGATAAGTTTGTGATTGACATGCAAAGACAATTAGTTCTGTGCGCTGTAAGCCATTACATAGGTTAAAAATAGGGACGTTCGGGACAACGGCTGGGTGAAATCGGGACAGCATAATGGGTTTGTAAACATCCTTAGGGACCCAGAACAAATGGCTCAATATTGGGACAGTCCCTGGTAAATAGGGATGCCTGGTCACCCTAAGTATATGCTTAATAAGGGAATATGAGAGCATTATCTTTTGTGTGAAAGGGGCAAAAGATAATGCGCCTTAAATGATTATGTAAGAGTTGGAAGAACTAGATATTTATGATCCAGGTTTGTACTCTGTTGAAGTTAGTTCTGCTACCACAACCATCATCATCAGCCAAGTAAACAACAGGACCAACAGAACATAATTACTGTCAGTGGGTTATGAACATGGAGATTGATGTAGCCTTAAGGATCACATGTGATGGGTAAATTTATCAACCTCTTCACACAGCCTGCGGGCTGCTTTACAGATGACTGGGACAGTTCAAGGTGCACCTAGCTGCTTTTTAATTCAACTATACCCCTTATCAGAGACAGTCCCACAGCCCAGTGGTTTTATGCATCCTGAAATAAAGTTAGTTTACGAGGCCATTTCCTCTTTATGTGGAATAATCATGTCAGTAAGCCCTTCGAACAGCACTGAATTTTAATCCAGGGTCCAAACAGCTGTGACTAGCATCTTTAGGGTGAATGAATACGACCTGCAAATGCTCCAATATGGCAACAAGTATTAGGTTGTAGTGCTGCAGGCTACTCTCATCTTACCTCTCCATGGGAAATCAATCTGTCACTAAAGTAAGTGCAGTCAGGGCTGCTAAAACCTGTATATTCAACCAGGGAGTTGTAATATTTGTAGCTTTAAGATGTTTTATACTGTTCGAAGGAAAGGTCAAAGTTTTTTTTCCTCTTACAGATAATTCTACTGACAAACAGACCAAACTTAGAAGAGAAAACATTTGAATGTAGAGAATGAAAGCAGGTGTCAGTGACCTTGTATGTAAATGGATGTCTAAATGCCCAAACGCTCCTCAGACACAGACATTAGATAAGTAGGGCACCATATTTTAAACACACTGTTGTCTAATTGCTGATGTACAGATGTGGAAATTCAACATACACTCACCACTGTTACACTTTAAAAGATGCAAATGTAAAAAGAATGTTGTTTTCTAATGGTATAAGCTGAGATCTTTATATAACTATACATATGAGTATAAAAATGTCAGTTTCACAGTTTTCTTCAGAAAGTATGAAATGGGTTTAATATTTTGCTCAAACTACAATGGAGCATGCTTGATAATATAACTTTACAGTTATGCAACTAAAAATTCATTAAAGTGATCCTATTTATCGGCCTATGCCTTAAATTTTTTACTTGTACGAGAAGTATTTCTTCCCTAAGACTGCTTTGGGGTACATTAGTCCATGAAATATTTTCATTGGTTCTTCATTAGCTACTCTATGAAGCACATCCTCAACAAATAACACATCACAAATGCAATCGTAACCTTGAACACACAAAGAAGGATTGCCATAAAGGCTGGGTGCCTGATGTAAACTTTAGGGGACCCTGGGGGAGCTTGGCTCTACCTAATGAGCTCCCTTGAAACTAGAGTTTGTAAAGATTTTGGAATCTCTAAAATATTGACAGAGTGGTATTTTTGAAATGCTTAACATGTCTACTACTACTACTACGACTATTCCTGAAATGTCTTCAAAACATGTAATAATAAGTACTCTGTGATATCACAACAATGCCACTACCCTTTTTCCAGTTGAGAAGCATGACTTTAAACTTAGAAGAGCTGAATCTTATCCTGGCCACTTCACGCTGGGCAGCCAACAAAATCAGAGATGAAACTCAGAGTCAGTTTCAAACTGCTGATACAGCTTTTACTCTGGCTATACAAGAAAAATAGCCCTTGAAAACAACCTAGGTAACCCCTACTCCTGCAGCACCCTACTCAAACCTGACTTTTCTCAAAAACCAGGACCTCCAAACCTGGTCCAAAATTCCAGTGGTGTAGTCCCAAACATCCATGTGACATTATAGACGCATACTAACCATGTCGCCCCCAAAAAATTCTTAACAATTCAGTTAAGCCTCTATAAAATCCCTCTACTTTATTAAAATACATCTGAATATTGGTGTAACATTTTCACCATCATTTAATTGGTATGTGGCACTGTAACTGTCCTGACCTTGGTGTCCTGACACCCACTATCTGTCACTCATCAATTAACCCCCTGACCTCCACGATCTGTCACTCATCCATTTACCACTGACCTCCACCATCTGTCACTCATCCCTTAGCCCCCTGAACCCCACTATCTGTCACTTATCCATTAACCCTTGACCTCCACCATCTGTCACTCATCCATTAACCCCTGACCTCCACCATATGTCACTCATCCATTAACCCCCTGACCCCCACCATCTGTCACTCATCTATTAACCCCTGACCCCCACCATCAGTCACTCATCTATTAACCCCCTGACCTCCACCATCTCACTTATCCATTAAGCCTTGACCTCCACCATCTGTCACTCCTCCATTAACCCCTGACCTCCACCATATGTCACTCATCCATTAACCCCCTGACCCCCACCATCTGTCACTCATCTATTAACCCCCTGACCCCCACTATCTGTCACTCATCTATTAACCTCTGAGCTCCACCATCGGTCACTCATCCCTTAGCCCATTGACACTCACTATCTGTCACTTATCCATTAACCCCTGACCTCCACCACCTGTCACTCATTCATTAACCCCTGACCTCCACCATATGTCACTCATCCATTAACCCCCTGACCCCCACCATCTGTCACTCATCTATTAACCCCCTGACCCCCACTATCTGTCACTCATCTATTAACCTCTGACCTCCACCATCGGTCACTCATCCCTTAGCCCCCTGACCCTCACTATCTGTCACTTATCTATTAACCCCTGACCTCCACCACCTGTCACTCATCCATTAACCCCTGACCTCCACCATCTGTCACTCATCCATTAACCCCCTGACTCCCACTATCTGTCACTCATCTATTAACCCCTGACCTCCACCATCTGTCACTCCTCCATTAGCTCCTGAGCTCCACCATCTGTCACTCATCCATTAACGCATTACCCCCACCATCTGTCACTCATCTATTAACCCCTGACCTCCACCATCTGTTACTCATCCATTAACCCCTGACCACCATCAGTCACTCATCCCTTAGGCCCCTGACCCCCACCATCAGTCACTCATCTATTAACCCCCTGACCCCCACCATCAGTCACTCATCCATTAACCCCCTAACCCCCACCATCTGTCACTCATCCATTAATCCCCTGAACTCCACTATCTGTCACTCATCTATTAACCCCCTGACCTCCACCATCTGTCACACCCATTAACCCTCTGAACCCCCTCCCCCCGTCACTTATCCTTTAACTCCTTGACCCCACAATCTGCCTTTCATCTTTTAACCTCCTGACCCCATCATCTGTCACACATTTGCCTCTCACTTTGCCACTTACCCTCCACCCCCATTTCCCTAACCCCCTTCAATCTTTCCACTCCTGGGGATGTAAATGTTAGTGTGTGATGTTACATCCATCCATTTTCTATACCCACTTGGAGGGTCATGGGGGCTGGTGCCTGTTTCCAGCGGTCATAGCGAAGGGAAAATCCTGGACAGGACTCTGGGAGGAGGGAACCCACGCATCCACAGGAAAAACTCCATGCAGAAAGAGCCCAGTCTGGGATTTGAACCTGGGATCTTCTTGTTGCAAGGCAGCAACAGTGCTAACCACTGCGAAAGGAGATATATTTTAGAGAAGTTATTATAAATAAAGATACTTAACAATTTGTGTATCATGAAGAATTATGAGGTGGATGTGCTGCTTCTTCTAGGCTTACTTTGTAGACCTGGTTGTTTGTTTCTCTCACAGGATTTGCCAACACTGCTCTGGAGCATTTTATGTGATTGGCGCATGTTACTTTGGTGATCCAGCAGGGTCAAAAGAAGCCACCCATATGACATTGAAACCTTTCACCTTCAGTTTACCATAAACGATGTTATACATGATTTGTCGTACAACCCTCAGGTCGTATCTATTTGTTTTCATCTCAGACCTTTCTCTTCCCTTTTCCCTATTAACCCATACTCACTCAGCTTCACTGAGTTATCTACAAAAATAATTTGAGCAATTTAATATCCTCCCTGCACATTTTAGGCTGTTTCTCAGATTAGCCAACATTCTCAGAATTGCCCATCCCTTAAAACTTGACAGCTGTAATATATTTGGACTAACCTTCTCAGTTGACAATAATCCTAACAGACAACGGATCTCCCTGCTCTTACTGTGGTTTCCTCTTACTGATCATCCTCATTTCCTATCTTCCCTTTAGCCTCTTTCAAAACACATCACATCTGCCTATGTCAGAGTTGGCACAAAATTAGCATCACTGTGTTTGCAGTGGCAGGTTTGTTGCATTGGTGCCTTTACCACAGGCATTGTGGGCATGTATTACTTGGGAAAAACAAAACTGTCACATTGTGGCAGGTCTATTTTCCATGTGCGGACAAAGACTGGTGTTACAGCAATATTTTAAGGTTATGTCAATCAATTGATTACTTACATATTAGTAAAGGCATCTAGGGAATATGGCATAATATGAGATCATTAGAGTCAGTGAAGAGGCCTTTCAGCTAAACTAACTGCAGTCAGGAAAGTTTTGGTTAACCTTGGGATCAAGACATAACATTGGGAGACTGAAGGCAGAACTGCTTACAGATAAGGCAGACATGATCTGGGGTGCGAGAGTATGAGCGTTGGCCCAGACGGGCTCATGTCCAAGACTGGCCGTAATAAAATATAAGAACCGCTGATCCAGACTTCAGCCTCATCCTTATGGAAGGAAGAAGATTTTTTTCCCCGTAATACTGGCCACATAATACAAATCCTGAAATTTGGGGTTAGAAGGTTTTCATTTGTGTCACATACAAAGTTCCATTTGTCTAATAGATCTGAACACAGATCTGGAAATGAGGTCAAGTCCAAGAAAAATGTGTTCCAGTCGCAATCAGGAAGCCAGTTGAGTGTTTTGTTCAGCTGTCAATCATGTATTTCATGCAAAGTGACATGCGTCTGCCATTTCGTTCTTGAAATACAACTCATTATAAGAGTAAATAATAAGATGAATACTACATATAAAACCAGATTGTGTGGCCAAGCCTTTTCTTTATTTCTTAATTGATACTTCAGTCTTGGCAACCTGACCTTTTGACTTCTGAGCCCCAGGTAGCACTTGTGTAGCTGGACAGTTCAAGATATGATATGACTGTTAGATAAGATATGATAGATAAGATATGACTATATGGATATTTGATCATCATATTGGCTATCTTGCAACTCTACATAAGGCAAGGCAATGCAATTTTATGTTTATAGCACACTTTCAACAACAAGGTGATTCAAGGTGCTTTACATGATTAAGTGGTGAAATAAAAATAGCAATAAAACAGACAAAGCATATAAAGTAAAAACAGCAAAAAAGCAAGAAGCATACACAAAACATATGATACATTAAAACATTACTCAAAGGTAGCTCTAAACAGATACGTTTTCAGTTGTGATTTAAAAGAACTCAGTGTTTTAGCAGCTTTGCAGTTTTCTGGAAGTTTGTTCCAGATTAGAGGAGCATAGAAACTGAAAGCTGCTTCTCCGTGTTTGGGTCTAATTCTAGGGATGTTGAGTAGACTGGAGTTAGAGGACCTGAGTGTTCTGGTGGGTTGGTATAGTGACAGTAGATCTTCAACATACTTTGGTGCTAAGCCATACAATGATTTGTAAACTAGTAAAAGTATTTTGAAGTCTATTCTCTGAGCTACATGGAGCCAGTGTAAGGACTTTAGAACTGGGGTGATATCCTCTACTTTCCTGGTTCTGTTGAGGAACACGAGCAGCAGCGTTCTGGATCAGCTGCAGCTGTCTGATTGACTTTTTAGGCAGACCTGTGAAGACGCTGTTGCAGCAATCAATCCGACTAAAGATAAACACATGGATGAGTTTTTCGAGGTCCTGTTGCGACATCAATCCTCTAAGCCTTGAAATGTTCTTCAGGTGATAGAACGCTGACCTTGTTATTGCCTTTATGTGACCATGGAGGTTCAGATCTGACCAGTAGTTTCTAGCTGTATTAACTGAACCTGTGTGCTGACTCTTGATTGTTTCTTTTTAGGTCTTTACTAAATTTCCCTTCGTGGGAAAAATAAAGTATTGATTCATTCATTCAAAAGTAATTACTTCTGTTTTACATAAAGTGCAAAGAGCCTAACTGGAAGCATAACTGTGAATTTAGATTATCAAAACAGGGATCCCAGGCATAAATTCAACAGTGGTTAAAGTTCTTTGTTGAAACTCAATTTCTGAGCAAAGCAACAAAACTGTAGAATTAGGGAGTTGCCGGACAATAAATGTACTGTTGTTACCACAAAAATATTACTGGTATTTTAGTATAATAAAGTAAGAATCAATCAAGCTTGCGTCCCACTTCCAGTTGTGCGCTATCACCAAACCCTGTAGAGCCCTTCAAGCAGGCCAACGGGAGAGGCCGCTTCAGGTATGTTTGGTGGGTATTCTTGGCCAGACTAAGGTTTGGCTTGGAGAGGACATCTGTGTCCTCAGATGGCAAAAGCATAATGGAAGACTCAGAAAATCCACAAATCCAAAGAACTGAGAGATAGGAGCATAAATGGTCAGATTAAACCTCCCTCAGCCATTATCTTCTCATCACTCATCTTCTCAGTGCTCTGCCATGCCTTTGATCCCAGTAATCCTAACAGCTGGTAAGTGATAGCTGATGCGTTAAGAGACAGATCTTTTCTGTCAGAAGTAAAACTCTACTACAGCAACAAAACAAACCCTTGCTTTTTATCAGCCTAACACTTTATCTGACTGAACCAGCAATTTGCATTAACTCAGGTGGTTAATGCAAAGTTTCATATCCAGCATGTATGGATATTCCATCACTGCACAGCATCAATAATCAACACTGAATTAACTCTGATCCACCTCTAAGTGAACAGACACTCTGGGTGGTTAAATGACAGTTCTTTGCAGATAAGACACTATACTGTACACAGAGATAATGAAGATGTTCTGTCTCTGACCTTGCCCCATTTCATCATCTTCAGGCTTGGCATAGAACAAACATACCAAAAGTGACAGGTTGAGTCTTTTGGCTGACATGTCGTCTTTTCAAGAACATTGCCTATATTTATCCCGTTTGATCTTGTTATTGTCATTGTCAAACTCATTCAGCAGATTATTTTACATTTTTAAGTGTATATTATTACATCTTTTGTTTTGTAAAAGCAAGTATTTTTTTATCGCAACAGTATACCTGTGGGCCACTGGAAATCTGCTACTTCCTTGTGTTTTAGATTCGAGCAGCAATAAAGGCTGAACTCTTTATGATTTGGCCTGTTTATATTATCTGTGCTCTTAGTTTCCGACTCTTACTTGTTAATGCGAGTTTATAGATTTTTAATAATTCGGAAACTAAGTGTGACTTGACCAGCCTCTGTTAAGGGTGATTTAATGTGTATGTGTGATTCTTTATTGATTATCGAGCAGTGGTGTTGTATATGAGGTGTATTATTTTAGGTTGGACTATAGCATATCATTGAAGGTCTAGAGGTGAAATGTACAGCCCGCCTATGATATATATTTAGGAATGTTAATTAATGTGATTAATTAGATTACAATTTTACTATATATATATATGTGTGTGTGATATTGTGTGTGGGTGTAATTATTTTTTACAGCCAATTTTGACACACAAATAATGTTTAAGCTCCACTGCATATTAGAAAAATACTATAATGTAATATTTAGCTTATATATAATATTAAATTAAGTGTGTACATTTGAGCTCCAGTCATTTAGTTGCTGAAATTATCGCAACTAGCTGAATTTAACATGTAATTCTGTAGATTAAATAAAATTACTTTTACCTGGATATGATTACCTCTCAGCCAGAGATATAAAACATGCCACCAACGGTAAAACAGCTGTAGCTCAACTAGAATTTTAAAAAGCCATTGAAAAAACTCGGGAAGATTTCTAGCTCCATTTTTACCACCTTATGTTTAGCGTTGTCGCGGTTGCTAGGCGACAGAACATTCGCTGAGGTAGGGGCGGGAATTAATCTGAAAGCTAGACCGTCATATATTAATAACAAGAGCAGACCCCTCATTTGCAGCTCTGATGCAAGAAATGCGGCTGCCATCTTGCACCGTTATTCCCGTCCGCAGACTTCCACCAGAACAGCAGCAGTTAATACTAGATACAAGGTATGGCGTAGATAATTCCTGTTCAAATCTTGAAATCCGCGGAAGGTTGATAGTAGGGCTCGGGGGATAACTTTTCACAAGTAAGATTGAACGTTTTTATTGTTTGTATTTTGTAAATATAATATTGATATACTGTGTTTGTGCCCACCAGCTAAATCATAGCTAGCTAACGTTAGGAAACGTTATAAATTGTATATTTTTAAACCACCTACTTAAATTACAACTGACACAAGAATGCTACAGTTGAAATAAAACAATTTTACTTCCATAAACTGTGTCTTATCTACCCATTCGACCGTTAAATAGTTTGCAAGCAGGCTTAATAATCATTTCAGCAGCTTTGGGTCATCATCAACAGAAATGCCATTTTTGTTAAAGAAAGAAAGAAGTGGGAGGTGTATATCTATCTATTATATATATATATATATATTAGGGCTGGGCGATTGTGAAAATAAAATAATCATGATTAGTTTTTATCAGATTTTTGTCTAATCAAAACAATAATAGTAAATAAACAGTTCAATATAGCCTGAATGATTAATGTCGCATACAGACGCATACATCGTGTGTCCCGCTCCTGTTTTATTGCTAACAACATCACATCACTTCTCAACTGCGTGCTAACGGTAACTGCTAACTTTCTGTTATGAACATCCATTCTACAGAAACGGAGATGGGCGCCTTTTTTTTCTGCGATTTGATTGGCCAGTTAGCTTGACAACAAGACGGCGCTTCGACTGGATTGGTCAGTTGGCATTACGATTATTGTCACACCATGCAATTATTGCCATCAAGCGTTTTAATTTCGTGATTTCGTTTAAATTCGATTAATTGCCCAGCCCTAAAATATATATATATATATATATATATATATATATATATATATATATATATATATATATATATATATATATATATATATATATGTAAAATCCGTATATTAGTCAATATAACATCTATATCGATTATATTTATAATCTATATTATATATGTGTATATTACATATGAATATATTAATCAAATATTAAAATGGCTGAGTAGTACTTTATGCTTTTCTATCTTATAGCATTGTGTGTGTTTTGCATACATTTTAAGAGTAAATCAGAATATTGTATTACTGTTAAGCCAGCTATGAATAAAAAAAATTATATATATATATATATATATATATGTAAAATATATAATTAGCCTTTTAGCTAACTTTGACCTAAAACCTTTAGTTCACCTACTGAAGCAGTAAGAGTAAGCGATGGTGTCTCAACCATAGACATATATTCTCTATATATGTCTATGGTCTAAACGCTGCACAGTAGCTGCTGTCACTACTTGTTCACGTATTATTCATGTGACTTCACCCCGTTCGGCTGAAACAAGGGGACGGTGTTGCCAACGTAGCGACTATGTCACTATATATACACACAAGTGTTTAGAGCCCTCTTGCGACTCTTTTACAAAAAAGCGACAAATCTAGCAACTTTTTATGGTGCTGTTTGAGACCTTTGGAAACACCGACGTAAAACACGCATCGTTGTTACTGTTCTCAGCGAACAGCTGTGCTACAGTGAGCCCAGAGCGCTAACAACAAGCAGCTCCATCCGCCTGCATGCTCTGCTCAGCCTGATGCTTCAGCATGAAAGACGAAAGAGAAATAAGGTCTGCCCCGTCTTCACTGAAGGCAAATGTTTGGGCCATCTGAAATGACTTATCCATGCTAATGATCACCCTTAGCTACTTTTTAATACAAATTTGTAAGTATATTAGAGCGATCTCTCTTTTATAAGCTACACTCAAACATCCGGCAGAGCTGCACACATGCGGCACATTCAAGGAACATTGGGAATATATGCTGAGTTCAATAATGTAGGACTTTTAAAACTTGTGACAAAAAACACTGAAAATAACATAAGCCATAAACTTCTGTTTAATGGCGGTTGATAAGCAACGTTTGGTGCATACAAAATATACCAGACTTATTTTCTACTAAGTACTAAAGAACAAAGAAAAGCTATATTCTTTCTATTGATTGTGTCTTCTTTAAATATCAGCAATTTTTTCAGAACTAGAAATTTTGTTTAAAATGTCTTGTATGTCCAGCTGCAATTTGATATCTTGTACATTTTGTACCAGTTCTCTTCTCTCAACAGTTTACTTTAGGCAAAATAATATAACCTGTTGCACAGTTTCTTCTTGAAGACAAGGTTTTTAGAGATTGAAAAATACATTTTGCATTGATCCTAGACCGTTTTTGTCTGTGCTATAAAACCAGCAACCTCTGTAGCAACAGTACTATAAGCTGAAAAACTTAACATACAGTCCTGATATGGCTGTTAGTGCATAACAATATCTTGTTGCATAGAACAAAACAAAACAAAATTCAATTTCTTTTTTTTAAAGGAAATTTATTTATAAGAATTTTATAAATAAAATAAGAATTTAGTGATTTAAAGGTTGAATATGTAACATTTTCATAAAAAGCTATTTAAAAAAAATAATAATAATACCTCCACGGGTGTTTCAAATGGTGCAAAAATGAAATCATTTTAATTTAAATATAATAAAATAGTATTAAAATATAATAAAATATTAATTTTAACGGGCACGACAATGACGTAATGTTTACACCTACCGCCAGTAGTGGCTGCGGGATGCCAGATACGGTCTCTATGATCCAACTATGTGGTCGTACAACTTGGCTGGTATTGGGAAAAATGGCTGAGTATGCAAGTCAAGCAGCATCTTCAGAGCCCTAGAGGAGATATCGTTGTCTGTCTCAGGAGAGGAGTGACCGGAGAAGAACAGAAACTAGAGTAGTTTTAGGGGAAGCCTACACTAGATGGACCCACATAAAACATGTCCACGGCGTCAAACACACGCGGAAACGGCAACTTTCCTCCTGGATCGGTAAGTTAAGTCACTTGCTAACTTTAGCTGTCAGTTAAACTGCTCTTAAATACATTCCTCACTGGACGCAGTTCAGGCTGGTAACTGGGCCTATCGGCAGCGAACCAGGCAACCCAACAGCTGGAATTATTTTTCCATTGTTGTAGCTACAACTTAGACCCACTAGATGCCGCTATAGTGTTCATGTTCCATATCCAACCTTTAATAAATGATTAATTAATTAATTAATACTATTAAATAATATTTAATCAATTAAATTCTTACTTAGTGAATCAAGAATTTAATAAATAAAATAAGAATTTTATTCAATTTAAATATTTTCAGTTTTGTGAATTGAATGGTAATGTTTACTGAAAATAAAATGACGTGCAATTAGTATTTTTCTAAAACAAAATAATCGTTTAGACTAATCGATTAGTCGGTAAATTAGTCGTTAGACTAATCGAAATTAAATTAGTTGTTTGTGGCAGCCCTACTTGCTACTTTTTATTTTTTTCGAAGCTCAGTACATCACTCTTGCTGGACCTAACTCGGCACCAGAACTTCTAATTGGGGTCCGACTGATACGTACCAAGTGGCAAGCCCCTTTTTAAAGTTCTTGAAATTTTCTTGTTGTTCATACATTTTCCCTTCTGGCGATTTGTATCTCACTAAGTCCTAAACACACACACACACAGTATTATACCATCTTCTTCAGTGAACATCTTGCGACAGTAATTGAATGTAAAAATAGCAGGGAAATACATTGTTTACTTATGTTGTTGATCGTGCATAGCCGGATATCCCAGCATCTCAAATCTAAGTGGCTTTCTAACTGGGAACTACAACAAGAGATAAATTGGCTATGTTATTGGCAGATATACATTCCAACTCCAGACCTATATGAACATGTAAAGCAGCGACTAGCTTTCGCACAGTTCAGTTTGTATTGGGAGTTCTTAAAATTCTCTCCACCAACTCTATTAAAGATCAGTGAACTACATAAATTCAAATTCAATCCATTAAGATTTAAAAATACCTTGTAAATCCCAGAACAGAGTTAGATGTTGTAGTAAGACTCACTGTTGAACATTGAGTTCAATTAAAGGATTTATCTCTTTAACTGAGACAGGGTGATTCATTTAATTCATTTATAATTTCAAGTTGGGTAAGTGCTATTGAAAAATTGCACCCGATGCAGTTCTGCAGAAGAACTGAATGGAATGCTGCAGTGCATTAAGTAAAATTTGGGATGCAGGCTGACTTAAGTTTTCTCTGTTTATACATTTAGCAGAGTCCTTAAAGTGTATTTTATTGGAATTGTATCACATGTGGATGAGTGCTAAGCTCACATCTTGCTAAACTAGTTGAAGCAGTCCAGGTAGATTATGTTGTTTGTTTGTAAGTGGTTGTTTGTACCACTATAAATTCTGAAGACACGTTCATATTCTGGCTAAAACATAAACCTTTGGCCTCCTTGTGGCTAGAACAAGTCCATCTATTTATTTGTAATTTCTTAGCCTTCTCTGAGTTGCATTCCTTCAAAGAAATGTGACAAACTTTGGTCGACTGGATGGATGCAGTTTTTTTCATAATGCACGCTGGAATCTATCAAAATGTCCACCATAATGTTTACTAAGGCCAACAAATCCACATGAAACTCACTTCTTTGTCTTTACAAAAATTCGAGTAATTTCTTACAATCCCTTCTAAAATCAGTGACAATGTTCATTGTGTGTATATAATTGTTTTTGGCATGTTATTTAAAAGATTTCTTGTTTTTGTGAAATTCTACATTGGAAATATATATTTTTTTAGATAAAACCAAAACAGTTTTGTAAAACAAAATGCACCTCTGCCTATTTGCTTTAGGTAAACCAGTCTAGACTGTATTGGGTTTACTCTGAAAACAGGTTTTCTTTGAACAGTGACCTCTTGTTTGTCATTGTCCTTGATGTCAGGGTTGATTTGCTCTTTCACAGAGGGAAGGTACCCATGGGGGAAACAAGACGCTAACATCTGTGGACCACCGTCTTCAAAACCTGCTTGCATAAATTACAACCTTCAGAAAATGTACATAGATCCGTACCTTTCTAAATCCTAAAAATCACCCATGTATTTTTCCAATGACATCCAATAACCCTTTTGCAATTTATTATAGTTACTGAAACTAATAAATGTGCCTATGAAGCATTTTCCAATTAGTATAATTTGCAATAAAATTGCAGCTATTAAGTCATGCGTTCGCCTTTCTTTATCCACAGTTACAGACTATTTAGTGCAGTGGTTCTCACAGTCAGGAGCGGCAGCTATAATTACCAATATGATGTTACATTACCTCTATTTTCTTTCTCTTGAAGCTCTGCGAGTATCCGAACCTACAAAATACTACTCACTACCTACTCTGTTACCATGTTACTTAATACCCCAACCCCCACATGTGTTGGACAGGACTGATACATTACCCCGGTGGGAAAGCATTAGAGAAGCCTAAATATTGATGGAGCCTTTTGAATAGCTCCTGTTTTGGTTTCAAAGTCAATTTTAAGAGTTAAATACAGTGGCATAAGCGGTGTTGAAAAATCATTTTTGGACTTTATAGCCCTTTTAAGATATAAAAATTCTAAGATTAATGGCTTAGGCCCAGCCTACAGCACTAATTATGTTCCAGATGCAGAAGAAGTACACTGTGGAAATTAAATGTTTGATACACTGCCAATTTTCAAGTTGTCGCACTCACAAAAAAGATAAAAGGTCTGTAACTTTCAGCACACCTCAACTGAAAGAGACTGAAATGAAAAACAATCCAGTAAATCACATTTTATGACTTTTAAAGAATTATTTTCCTTTTAATTTCAATAAATAAGTATTTGATCACCTACCAACCAGCAAGAATTCTGGCTGTCACAGACCTCTTGTTCGTCTTTAAGAAGCCCTACCTACTATTCAAGAAACAAGAATCTTTATTGTCACTATGCAAAACACAATGACATTTTGTACAGCAGCTCTTGGCTTAAAACACACTAAAATATATAAAAATAGAATGAAATATAAAACAACAGTGCAAATTAAAAAGTTGAAAAAGGCCAGTGTGAATATATTCCACATATTACAGTGTGTTGATGTATAAAGTGCAGGTATCTGTCTGCAGGGTTGACAACAATGTTCAGTCCATGGGTGGGAGGGTGGGAGGTGGATGTATGAGATGGGGTAATGGAATTCATAGCTCTGGGGAAGAAGCTAGAAGAAGAAAGATGTGTAAAATCCCAAGAACACCATCCCAACCGTGAAGCTAGGGGGTGGAAACATCATGCTCTGGGGATGCTTTTCTGCAAAGAGGACAGGGCGACTGCATAGTATTGAGGAGAGGATGGATGGGGCCACGTATCGCGAAACTTTGGGCAACAATCGCCTTCCCCAGTAAGAGCACTGAAGTTGGGTCGGGGCTGGGTCTTCCAAGGCAACTAAGGAGTGGATGCCTAAGAGGGATTTCAAGGTTCTGGCTGGTCCTAGCTGGTCTCCAGACCGGGCTTTCATAGATAGATTATCCAACAATAAAACCATTTGTAAATGTTGAGATCGTTGACATTTGCTATAACACTGTCAGGTTTTCACTTTGGTTTAAGGACTGCAAAGGCCTTGGTGACCTGTAAAAAAACACAACATATCTATAATAAATAAATAAATTAATTAATCAGAATTCCATAGCCACTTCCCATCAATGAATGCATCATTGCATCCTGATAGAATATCAAAATCAACCGGAAGGCTGCTTAGAAAATGTTTTGGCCATCAAGAATCATGTAACATGAACCAAAATTCACACATCAATTAATCCTCATGTGTTTCTCAAACTCAACCACTAGTTCTAAACTTTGTTTGATAAATAGCCTTAACTTAAAAATCAAATGGCAAAGTTAAGGACTTAGTGAAAATTGATGTTTCGTTATCAAGCTCAGTGTCAACTGATAATGGTCCTTGGCTGTAGGACAACAGTGGTAAGTTTGGCTTTTTATTTAGTTTTTATCTATAGGGTACCATGTTGGCATTAATTATGAATGAGGTTCAGATTTAAGACAACTCTGTATTTCTATACGTGGGTTTCACACGGAAAGGGTTGTGTCAAACATTTTGGGGTACGCCACACCCCTAATGACACCTTTATTAATTTGCACCATCAATCAGACTAAGCTTAACCTATGGCCTTAGTAACTGCAAGTTAACCATCCACCCAAAGTTAAACAGTATTATTCCCATAACCATTGGATTGTTTTCCATCAGTTGCCAACAGACAATGAATCAAGATGAATGAGGCATCTTGTGGAAGTAACCACAGAAAATTCTACATGTGTCCTCCTTTTACTTTGCAGACAATCCGCCAACAAAGGAAAATCCTTCACCTGCATCATGGTTCAGCACCGATCACCATCAGAGAAGAAACAACAACTTCTGCAAGGGATTAACAGCACTGCTGCAAATTAGGTATGATTTTAGGTTTCAGAAATAACGTTCAAAACACTGTTTTACAAGAGACTGTAACTGCTGTACCTGCAGCAAAAGGTGGCTCAACAAGTACGTCACTATCCCGGTCCATTTTGCATTGTTCTAAAGCCATTGAAGATTGTTGGTGTAATGTGACAAAGTGGGGAAAGGTCAATGCCGTTTGAATCCTATTGCAAGGCTCTGTAAAGCCATCCAGATTGGTCCATGATAGAGTGATAGTAGGTCTACCCTGGTCAGAATCCAGGAGCAAAATATCAACGAAACACAAATTAGTGCATTTCATAATGGGAATCCTAACCGCAGTGGTCCAGCACCTGTAATAGTGATATGTTTTTTTAAACTCAAGGGTGCAGATTGAACAAGAAAACATTCAAGTCAAACTGACAGGTCGGATGGCGACGTTGCTCGTGGAGACCGATGTCAGGATATTGTTGTAAAGAGAACATGGAAGATGAGATACTGATAGCAATATAAGGTGTGAGGGGAAACAAAGTTGTTATCTGTCCTTATTTTCACAGTTTCCCAAATAGACAGTAACAGGCTATTTTCACTCCTCTCTCCTTTTCAGTTTCTCATTGTTACACTGTCTTGTTTCCACATTCTCAGAGGGAAAAGGAAGCGGTGGGAAGTGCCAATTTTAAAAAGAGGGGGGGTCTCGGTAGATTCTGCGGCCTTCTCCGTTTCTCAGCAACTTCACACCTCAGATTGTGCTATAAAGAGAAGGACGAAAAACAGAAAACACACCCACACCCTCCCTCTCTTCTTCCTCCTCCTCCTTTTTTTCCATCCTCTCTCTGCCTGCAAATATTGGATTCAGCTTGGAAGGTCTGCTCCCACATTTGATCCTCGGCGCTCCCCTCCAGGGATTGAGTGAAGTGCCTTATGCATATGTGTGTGTGTGTGTTTTTAGATGTGTTGAAAAAGAAAAAAAATGTCAGCCTTCAGCGCTCCTGGCCTGTTAAACAGTTTCCATAGCAACATCCAAGGATAGTTTAGCAGGTACGAGGACGCTGGAGCTCAGAGGAGTCCTCACCCGGCGGCCTCTTAGTGAACTGTCTGACACTGACTGACGGCTGGAGGTTTGATTGAGGCCTGTCGTGTTGTGTCAACTGATCGGTTTACAGAGTAGGCAAGGGACATGCTGCACTGCAGTGGAAGTAAAACACTGATAAATGGCAAAAGGCATTCCCATAAATCTCTGGTATAGCACAGATGTGGCAGGACTAGAGATACGCTAGATAGAACGTAAAGATACAGACATCAATGGCGGACTGTTAGGTAGATCTGTGCTTCTCAAACTTCTTGAACCTTCTTCCAAGGACGTCTAGCAAAGGATAAAGAATGTTTTCTGGTCTGGTGTGTCTTGATTTCATCTGTGACATTCAGATGATGGTCCAAATTTGGTGCAAAAACGACATGAAAACATAGATTTGTCCTTCATGGTTGCAGCTGCTCAGGCTGGTGGTTATGGTGTAAGACCATAATAAGTTAACTTCTTGAACACGAAAACGTATACTGTACTCCAGTGGCCTCTATATTCTGAACATCTCAATCCAAGAGAACTTTTGGGATCTGCATCATGAGAAATTATAAATCTGCAGCAGCTGCAGTATCATGTCAGTATTGATCAAAATCTCAATGTTTCTGATACCTTCTTAAATCAATGCCACAAAAAAAGAAGGTAGTTCTAAAGGCGAAAGGGGTTCCAACCCTGTTCTAGCAAGGTGTACCTAATAAAACGTGTGCAGCTCCTGAGATGAATGATAAGATAGATGAAAGATAGTACGTACATGAAAATGAGACATGATCATGATTTTTGTGTTTTCACAAACAGGGCAAAGGTTTCACATATCCCAAACTCTGTTTTAAATAATCTGTAGGTAGTGTAGAATATTCCAGTCCAGATTTGATCAGTTCAAATGTTGAGGATTTTCTGTTGGGCTAATTGTAAGGTAGTGCTAAATCCACCTAAAAAAGTATTTTAAATGCTCCATTTTCTGTTTCCACTAATGTGTATGTAAAATGACCCCTTTCAGCTTTGATCTGTGCATTTCTTTGCATCCTAGAGATGAGTAAATGGATTCCAGACTCATTCAAAACAGGGAATTTGCCCTTTAATTTAGCGCTGATCAGAAGGACCGAAGCAGATGCTAACCCCAACATAGTTAGTGGTTAATTGCCCTTGGTGGTATTCTCACAGTGCTAACTAGTCATTCATATAATTTCTGCCATTGTTCTGCAACACAAACCATTTAAAAGTGGTGGAGGCTTCTTCAATGCTTGTACAATTGACCATTGTCTGCTTTGTTTTAGCTAACTCTCAGCACAACTTCAATTCAAAATAAGAGCAGTAAACATAGATCAAACAGGAAGCCAATATAAAGCTATCCCTTTCAAATTTGGGGTTCATAGTAATGAATTACCTCACATGAG
Source organism: Valencia hispanica (assembly GCA_963556495.2). Classification (NCBI taxonomy): domain Eukaryota; kingdom Metazoa; phylum Chordata; class Actinopteri; order Cyprinodontiformes; family Valenciidae; genus Valencia; species Valencia hispanica. Next base: position 26,139,945 of record OY747722.1, read on the forward strand.
ATCTTGTAGCTGAGATCTCATTACATTCTAACCTTATAGATAAATAAAGGAAGTATCGTTTGACTTAAGGACGCGGTGGAAGAATGTTCAATATCAACATCATTGTGAACCTATGAGAATGAGACTGAGCTGCAGGTGGCCAGTAAAAAATGTAAAATCTTTTTTTAACTCAGCAGTGAAGTAGAGTTTCTTGGTTGAAAACAAGGTGCTACCATTAAACGGAACAATAACAAGAGTATAGCTAACATGGCTGACTAAAGAGTTAGCTGCTGGGTTATTTGTTAGCTTTCCCTGAACTTTTGTCAAAACTGTCCTGAAAACGTCTCTAAGTTTTTGTTCTATTATTCATTAAAAGCTGGTAAGCAAGCAAAGTTGTAAACTTGAAGTATGACATCATCTGAGTCGGAGACTTTTATTGGCTGGTTTTCTGCCTCTCACTGTCGGACCTTCTCCACCCGATGCCTGACTACCTGCTTCCATCTGACACCCATCATGACCGACAACCACCCACCATGCCAGTAGTATGGTATGGTATGTGCCACTGACAGAAGCACATACGTAAAATAGCTTACAGTAATTTTTTTTACAGAAAAAGTTCTATGTAACTGCCTTGGTCTAGACTGTAGAATCTACTTAGCCAAACAAGTCTATGAGCCAAGCTTTCAACAGTGTACAGTATATGGCCGACCATGGTTCAATTGGAAGAGTAGTTGTTTTGTAAGTTGTCGGTGTGATTCCAGTCTCCTCCTGCCACATGTCGATGGAGAAGGCACTTAACCCCAAACGCTACATCCATTATTTCCGTTTATCTTATCCTAATTAGGTTGTCTTCAAAATGGGAAAAATAACTTAAATCCATGACTGTCCCATAACATCTGTAACAAGGCTAGCTAAGTCTTCTACGAAAATCCTAAAATAATTGGTTGATCAGAACCTCAACTACTATTCAGTTTAACTTCGAAGATATTCAAAACAGGATGCAGAATAAACCCCGTCTAGACAAATCCTTCTGATTGGCTACTATTTTTCATCTAACAGGTATAATCAAACACAGGTTCCTTTTGTTGTCAACCACGAAAAACAAAAATCAGGATTGGATATATTCATTCAGACCAAAAATAGCTTGTTTGAATGGATTGCATTTCTATACATATCCAATATTTACTTTAAATTAGTGAGTGCGGTTGTGTGTTGTGGAGAGATCAAGCATAAAAACCGCCTATAAGGGGCTGAGTCTGCACAGTGCATACATCACAGACAAAGGACGCCCCAAACACTGACAGGTCCAGTAATTGCCTTCAGCCGATCATAAAATTGCATGAATTGCATCAGTCTTGCATCGCTGATGGGGGGGAGGAGTCGAGAGGACGCGGTTCGTCCTGGGTTTGAATGCTGGGTGCGCTTCAGTGCAGCTTCAGTTAATTAAAGCCCAAATGCTCGGTGCAGAGCAATGCCTCAACAAACTGCCGGCTGTCGCTGAAAGTCAACTGCATGAGCGGATTCCTAGTTATTTGTGATATTTTCACCTCCATTTCAGAGATTCTATTAATCTCTAGCCATCTTATGTCTGCAAATAGATACTTTTCTATACTTAATTGGATTGTCAGCCTCATCATTTTGACAGAATGAAGGTGCAGTTGTGCACGTTTCCCTTCTCTCAGTAACATATTAGATAAAGTAATTTATCGGATAAAACAAATACAAGGAACATGTGAATGAGTGCAAAACCCCATACACAACACAGAATATGAGCATTGATCCTTGTTTTTATTTAGAAATATCCCCTCCTTAAACCCATATCAGTCATTTTTATGTGCAGGACCCAACATTGACATTTTCAGGGGCCCTACAGCCAAGACAGTTGTCCTGTGTTTAATTTAGGCTGATCTCTACTGTACATCACAGAGCAAGAGGCTCGACTTCTGTCTGTATCCGCTTGATTTATTGGAACTGAAATAAATCTGTCATACTCACGGGGGCTGGGAAGCATGCTTCTCTATTTTTATGTCTAATTTAGTTCCTTTCACATTCAAGTTGGCTGTTCAAGCAGAAATGACTGATGGGCCTAAGGTGCCTTGCAAAAGTATTCCCATTTTGTTCATGTACAAACATCCGGGTATTTTACTGGGATTTTATCAGATAAACCAAAATAAAGTTGAAATGAAATTAGAGGAAATTAGACAAGTGTGCATTTTTCCCCACCCCCATTAGTTAAGAAATTTAACTGGACACAGCATAAAATACATTGTATATTGAGGTTGTAGCACAACTAAATGAAAAAGACACTGTAAGAGAAGAAATTATAACTTATAACATCTCTGATTATGTGGTGTCCAAGTTTGGAGGCTTATGTTTTTCTTTTCGTTTTTATAAACATGTCCTGTTTGGCAGTGTGGCACTCAGAATTGGTGTCTGAGTATCAAGTAGAAGATTTACTTTTATAAGTGGAGCGTAACAGCTTTTGCTATGGTACTCCACTTGATATATATGTGAGAAATCTTTTATAATGAATTGCTGGGGTTTTTGTTTTCTGATGTTATGGACACAGAGATTTAAAATAAAGGGGAAGGTAGAAAGATGAAGAAGAGAGGTAGGAAACAAAAAGTCAAGAGGGAGGGTGAGTTGAAAATACATGAGAGGAAGGGTAACAAAGAAAACAAGAAAACCTCGAAGTCTGCCTCCATACCCACATGACAGCAGAGAGGGGAAAAACAAAACAAAATCAAAAAAGGAACATCGACAAAACAAACAATGTGAACTAAGAACTATACAACCACATCACACAAAAATGGATATAAAAATACAACAACGCCACTGAAAAGCTCATAGTAACGATTAATCAAGATCTAATAATGATAACCTCAGCCCAAGAATATATCTGTAAACACCAGAGACCCCACACCTATGTGTGTGTGTGAGCATGCTGGTGCATATAAGGTTTCCCCATACAAGTGTTCGATAGCTGGTGTCAGGGAGCCATCGACCATGGACAATGCTGTACAGCCCATCCTGGTAACCTCTAGTGCCACTCCCTCTAATTCCACCGGCAAACATGGTGCACCTGCTCAAATACAACTTCTCATTGAAATGTTATATAAAAAATGGAATGCTAAATTAATTTAAGATTCAACAGTGACATAATAAGGTGTCCCTCCCTGTAAAGCCGCTCTGGGTAACTGCCCATGTTGTCCATATCAAAAGCCACCACTGATTAAAGTAAAGTGGTCCGATCAGGAGTCTCATCTGACAATCTTGAAAAGCAGGTATACAAGGGGCAAAATCTCGAGGTTTGAAAGTCAGAAAATCCAACGAGTAATGACCGAAACTGAACATCTTAAATACCGAGAGAAGATTGAGAGATGACAGAGGAACTTGAGAGAAAATTAATCAAGATAATCAGATGAAGGTGGGAGTAAGCGAATGAAGGTGGGAGTAAGCGAGCAGGTGCAGTTAAATAGTAGCTGTGAAGGAGGCAGAATAATAGGGAGGAAACAACCAAAACTGAGTAGGAAAAATAAAGGTTTGAGTAGAAAACAGAAGAAAAGCCCAAACAGAAAATATTCCTAAATACATAAAGGAATTAAAAGTAGAAAACTAACAAAGAGGAGTAACTAAGAATAATAGGATATATTTAAATGAGAAACTTAGGTTAAACTTAACACTTAAGGATAAGATAAAAAGGAGAAAACATGGAAGATAAAAACCTAAATCACAGAACAATAATCCTTTATCGAGAAATAAAGTAATACATATCAGAGGAAAATGATGAAATATGAAAATGACTAATAAAAGATAAGAAACCCCAAACACAATGAACCAAATAGTACAAACATCTAAGGATCATGACAGAAACATATGAAAGGTATTTTTCGGCCACAACCATGTCCATAAGTGGAACAAAATTACAGTGATTAAAAAAACTATAGAAAAGAAGAACTTCCAAGGCTTGATTAAGAACACTTGAGTGTTACAGACAGCTGTTATCTGAGGTTGGAAGAGGAGTTTCTTCCAGTCTTCTGAATTAACCGTTTTGTCTCTCCACCCAGGCAATCAGATGTCTATTGAACCTCAGTAAATATAAAACTGTTTGAGATTGGGATTATGTTAGCATTCTGTCCATTAGTTAAGCCAAAGCTTTGGTCTTACTTCACTGAAGTCTAGTTTATTTCATTGCACGCTTTTTTTGGCTTTTCATTTTGTAAAAAAACAACCAAAAAAACCTGGATGTTCCCACAGTATGATATGAACGTCACATGAGCGCCGCTGAAGTTGCGTCTGCTCAGAGCTTCTTATGAGCGCTAAACTAAAGGGCTATTTCACAGTTTTTTAGAGGTGGCCACTCGAGTCATGTCACTTGGAATAAAGTCAAATTTGAGTCACAAATAAAAATAGTTTTTAGTGCTTGCTTAAATGAAATTCATTTGTATTAAGAGGCCACCTATACATTTCTTGAATCAGCTGAAGCTACATTTATTGAATTTTAATCAGTTTATAGTAACTTCTCATAAATCAAAGGTTTAACATGAAAGGAAATAAATATACATAATCCATTTGCACTGACGATCAAAAAGAAATACATTTGAGTAGGTAAAGCATGTGGGCTGAAAACCATCATAGAAAAGCAACATCATCTAACTTGCATTAGACTTTAAAACTTACACAAAGAATGATGAATGAGAACTAATATAGTGACTAATGCATGAGTAATGTTAGCATAACACTAGGGCTGGACGATATCTCAAGTTTTTTTTTAAATAACACAATTTTTTTCATTAACAAAAGAAGAATGGCCCAATATGGTTTATATCGATATCAGTAGACCAGTTAGTTTTCTCCCCTCCTGCCCCTCTGTCTGTCTCTCACGTTACTTCACCTTGCTACACCTCCCGTCCTCACTGAACGTGAATCTCACCGCAACCCCAATGCTGCATTCAGTCCGTAAATTACAGCAGCATGGAGAGAAACGGCACAAGGGAGAGCGTTGAAGAGGAGCCGCTGGTTAGCGCTGCGTTAAGTGGGCCGGAACGCAATGGTACTCAGTACCACCACTTCTCAAGAACAAAGAACACAGAAAATAATACCACAAGCCATAAACTTCGGTTTAATGGCAGTTTGTAGGCAATGTTTGATGCATACTAAACAACTTATTTTTCACAAAGTACTAAAAAAAAACAAAAGCAAACACTCTATTCTCTATTACTTTTGTCTTTTTGGCCTCAGAACCAAGCTCCGGGGCTGAATTTCAACCCCCACCCCACCCTTGCCCAAAACCATACTTTTTAATAGCAAAGTCACAACTATTTTGATTCGGACGAACAAAACCTTATTTTATTCAAGAAATTAATATTAATTAATGCTGATATTTTATTTTTAACACCGTTTCTAATGTACATCTACAGCTGTATGTCAACGAAAGTGCCTGTGTGACATTTGAGACATGTAGCTTAGATTCTGAATTGCTGTTTTGTCAATACTTTTTGGGAAGAAAAATATATATCAGATTTCAACTGAAAAATATTGAGATATAACTTTTGGTCCATGTAGTCCAGCCCTACATAGCACCATTGTTTTTTTTTTCACTTGCTAATTTAATTATGGAGCCTGGAATGTTGCAGGTTCTGACTTGGGTAGAAACCCCTAAAAGACTACAGATTGGCTGAACCTAGCTTCTAGATAGCACCACGATAACCATGTAAGAAAATCATCTTGGTCACAAAGTTCAGTTCATTTAGTGTAAATAATTAGTTATATTGATAGTCTGTTGTTACTCATGTAACATTGTAAAAGCAGCTGTGGACTTTAGTTGTTTATTAACATAGTGATCATTTTTGCTTATTTTTTTTTTTTTTTACATAAAATAGGGTTATTTTTTCATCATGCCTTAGTTTGATATAAAAAAAAATCTCAGTTCAATGGCTGTTTATTGTCTTGGTTAATAAATAACATTTACATGGATTTCATTAGTTATTACTGTGATTAAATGACATATTTGGTCAAATGTATTACGACTCAAAATTAAAAGATTCATTGTTGTACTCGGCTTGGGACTTGCACATCTTAACTTGGGGCTTGACTCGAGACTTGGATGGATTCTCTCTATTTATTTTCTCTATTCTATTTATTTATTCTCTCTATTCATATTATTTAAATGGATTCTCTCTACTACACTTCCAACATTTCAACAGTTTGTCAGCTGTTCCACAAGAGAAAACAACACCTTGGATTTGTTTTATGCAAAAAATAAAGGATGCATACATGTCCAAACCAAGACCTCCTCTGGGACAATCAGATCACAATCTTGTTTTTCTCTGTTTAGAATATAAACCACTTGTTCAGAGGCAACCTGTTACAAAGAGAACTGTGAGAAAATAGTCACATGAAGCTGAAGAAGCCCTGCAGGGTTGTTTTGCAAGCGCAGACTGGATGACTCTTTGCCAAGCACATGGAGAGGACATCAATGCCATGACTGAGTGTGTGACTGACTATATAAACTTCTGTGTGGACAACATCATCCCCACCAGAACAGTGTGATGCTTCCCAAATAACAAACCCTGGATCACTAGTGACCTGAAGGAACTGCTAAGCAAGAAAAAAAAGAGCCTTCATGGAGGGAGACAGGGAATTACTGAGGAGTATACAGAAGCAACTTAAGGTCAAGATCAGAGACAGCAAGGAGGCATACAGGAAGAAGCTGGAGAACAAACTACAGAGGAACAATATCCGAGATGTCTGGTCAGGAATGAGAAATATCACAAGCTTTAAGGATAGGAAGGATTGGATAGATGGAAGTCTGGACAAAGCCAATGAACTGAACACATTCTTCAACAGGTTCAGTTCAGGAACTAGCTCAGCATCCTCCTCTCCTGTACCCAGCCAAACAGACATCCCACTCTCCTCTGATCAACAGCTTTCCTGTTACACCTCGAATGTTTTATCCCTCACCTCAGCCATGGACTCTTCTGATTCCACAAGTTTGACTTAGACAAAGTCAGGAAAGCTGCTACCCCCTTTGCCTCCCCCTCCCACCTCTCTGTCTCCAAAAGTCAGGTGAAGACGCAGCTGGAGAAACTGAACCCAAACAAGGCTGGGAGGTCCAGATGGTGTCAGCCCCAGAGTCCTGAAGGCCTGTGCTGAGCAGCTCTGTGGGATTCTGCAGCACCTCTTCAACCTTAGCCTAACTCAGGAGAAGGTTCCAGTGTTGTGGAAGACATCCTGCCTTGTTCCAGTACCAAAGAGAACTCACCCATCGGTCATCAATGACTATAGACCTGTTGCCCTGAGATCCCACATCATGAAGGTCCTGGAGAGACTCCTGTTGGCACCCCTGAGTAAACAAACAAGAACGTATCAGGACCCACTGTAGTTTGCTTATCGCTGTGGAGTTGGATTTGAAGATGCATTCATACACCTGCTTCAACCAACCCACTGTCATCTGGCCATAGCAGGTAACACTGTGAGGATCATGTTATTTGATTTCTCCAGTGCGTTTAACACAATTCAGCCTAATTTGCTTTGTCAGAAACTCCTGAAGACACAGGTGGAGCCCTCAAATATCGCCTGGATAAATGACTACCTGACCAACAGACCACAATTTGTGAGACTGAAGAATTGTGTGTCAAACCAGGTGGTCAGCAGCACAGGAGCACCACAGGGGACCGTACTCTCACCATTCCTTTTCACTCTGTACACCTCAGACTTCCAGTACAAATCAGAGACCTGTCATCTGCAGAAATACTCAGATGACTCTGCAATTGTCGGGTGTATAAGAGATTGACAAGAAGCTGAATACAGAGAGCTGGTGGACCGCTTTGTGACATGGTGTGGAAACAATCGTCTAACCTTGAATGTGAACATAACAAAGGAGATGATTGTAGATTTCAGAAGAAACAGGGATAAGTCAAACACTGTTTCCATCATGGGAGAAGAAGTGGAGGTGGTTGAGGAGTATAAATACCTCGGAGTTCACCTTGACAACAGACTGGACTGGAGACTGAACAGTGAAGCAGTCTACAAGAAGGGACAGAGCAGACTGTACTTCTTGAGGAAGCTTAAGTCCTTCAAGGTTTGCAGCAAGATGCTGCAGATCTTCTACAAGTCTGTTGTGGAGAGTGTAATCTCTTCAGCCGTCATCTGTTGGGGTAGCAGCATCAGAGGCAGGGATTTAAAAAGGCTAAACAACCTGATAAAGAAGGCTTGTTCTATTCTTGGGACAACTGTGGAACATCTGTAGATGATAATGCAAAGAAGGATTCTTCATAAAATCAAAAAAATTATGGACAACCCTGAGCATCCTCTTCATGAGACTGTCATACAACAACAGGCAAGACAAGGCAAGGCAAGGCAATTTTATTTGTATAGCACACTTTCAACAGCAGGGTAATTCAAGGTGCTTTACATGATTTGGTGATTTAAAAGAAACACATAAAAGAAACACACATTACACATGATACACAATAAAGCAAGAGAAAAATAAAATAAAAAAAGCAAGAGAGCATGAACACATTTCATACATATGACATCAAGCATTTACTCAAAGGCAATTCTAAACAGATGGGTTTTTAGTCTCGATTTAAAGCAGTTCAGAGTTTCAGCAGCTCTACACTCGTCAGGAAGTCTGTTCCAGATAAGGGGAGCATAAAAAGTGAAAGCTGCTTCTCCATGTTTAATTCTGAGTCTAGGGATGTTTAGTAGGCTAGAGTTGGAGGACCTGAGTGGTCTTGGTGGTTGGTACCATGACAACAGGTCTTCAACATATTTTGGTGCTAAGCCATGTAATGATTTATAAACTAGTAAAAGTATTTTAAAGTCTATTCTCTGAGCTACAGGGAGCCAGTGTAAGGACTTTAGAACTGGGGTGATGTGCTCTACTTTCCTGGTTCTAGTGAGGACGCGAGCGGCAGCGTTCTGGATCAGCTGCAGCTGTCTGATTGACTTTTTAGGCAGACCTGTGAAGATGCTGTTGCAGTAATCAATCCGGCTAAAGATAAACGCATGGATGAGTTTTTCTAGGTCGTGTTGCAAAATCAGTCCTTTAATCCTAGAGATGTTCATCAGGTGATAGAACGCTGACCTTGTTATTGCCTTTATGTGACCCTGGAGGTTCAGGTCTGAGTCCATTACTACACCTAGGTTATGAACCTGATCAGTAGTTTCTAGCTGTATTAATTGAAGCTGTGTGCTGACTCTTGATCGTTCCTCCTTGGGTCCAAAAATAATCACTTCAGTTTTGTTTCTATTCAGCTGGAGAAAGTTATGGCACATCCATCTATTTATTTGGTCATGGCATTGATTTAGGGTTTGAATGGGTTCAGAGTCACCTGGGGACATTGTAATGTAGAGCTGAGTGTCATCTGCGTAGTTATGGTAGCTAATGTTATTAACTAATGTAACAGAGCGTCTTCAGTTGGAGGCTTCTTCAGTTTCGCTGCAATACAGACCGCTACAGGAAATCCTTCCTGCCCACAGCTATCATCATCTACAACAACTCCTTAAAAATTAATTATATGAGCTATACCAACACTTAATTTCCCTCTGGGATCAATAAAGTATTTTTGAATTGAATTGAAGTTTGAAAAGCTTGAGACTTATTCCTGACTTGCAATGACTTGGTTACTCAGGTTATGATAAAGCCCAAACTAACCATGTATATTTCAACTGTAAGATACTTGGACTGATCAAACATGTACTAGATATTTCTACACTGTACAGAGACTCTTGAAAACAGCGTTGGAGCTGTATGAGACCCTTAATATTTGTGAAAGAGTATTTCTTTGTTTTCAGGTATTTCTCTGTTTTTGTCAACGAATTAGACAAGCAAATAAAACCCAACATGTGGACTACGTAAATCTAGACTGAATTGTTCTACAACATAAACCACATGAAATTCTTTCGAGTTCATCTACTAAATTATTTACAGATTTTTTAGAACAGTCTGGGATTTCAGAAACCATTTGTGTGAACTGAGAAGATTCAAATCAAAACCTGTTTTCTTATCTTTCCCCAAAATCATGCTGAAATCTAGTCTCGTCTCGTTCTTGTGAACTGATGATATTGTTGGGCAACTTTCAGTCAGCAATACATGCGCTCTAATTTTATACCTGAAAGACCACCATTCCAGGAAACATTTTGGTTGCAATTTCACAAACTATCTCAGCAGTTTTCAACCTAAAATTTCAAATCTTGGCTTTTATTTGCATTTCTCAGACTGTAGTGGTAATTATGCCTTGAAAAAAATGTGCAAGTCCAATGATGGGGAGAGGAGAAAGAGGAGACATTTAAAGAAATCCATTGAAAATTAACAGAGACTTCATAACAGGCTGCTATTTTCTCACTTGAATAAAGCCTTTATGGTCTTTCTCTGCCACAGTACAGACAATGAAAAGACAAACGCCAAACAAAAGCAACAGCTCTTTTTATTCAGCGAGGAATGACAAAAGACTTATTGACAGGCAAGTTAAAAAAAGAGCACTTTTTTCACTCTTTTTGGATGGCTTTGTAGCATTTAAGCAGAGGTTCATGCAGGAAGCCTTGGCCAGCTGTCTTTTTCATGTATTTCTCTAATATTACAACATTTATAGGTAATGAAATCCCTTGCTGTGTCCTTGAAAAGGACATTCTCCTGGGAAAAGATGCACAACAATTATTTTTTAGAGCAATTTAGGAAAATAAACATTAATCAACAGCTTGCAGGAGAGATAAATCAAAACCCGACTGAACGCCCCCTCAAGCTAGACGCCTTTGTACATTTTGTTATTCCTTGTAGCTATTTGATAAAACAAAGGCTTATCTGCAACCTTTGGGTGTTGTGATTTCCATGGCAACCACATGTATTGACAGACTTAGGATTTCTGGATGCAGCTCATATTTAAGGGGGTCACAGTGAGGCATGAATGAACACGACAAGCGTGTTAAAAATGTTGGAGCAGAAGAGCAGATCTGAGGGAATCAATCAAATGTTTCCACAGTTTGAACCTCAAAATAAAATTTAAAATGTGAAAACGTGAGTCAGGAAAAAAAATTATTTGACCGAAAAGTAGCATGGTGAAGACTGAGGAACACAGCAGACAAGTCAGGCATGAAAATATGGAGAAATGTAAAGTATAATAAGAATAAGAGAATAAGAGATATTTTAATAATCCCCATGGGGAAATTCAGTTTCAAGTGCAACCAATGCAAGATCATACAAACATTAACACAATACAGGATTTGGAAGACCGTGGTGGCAGCCGGGTTTACCAGCGCCTCTTTAGCAGATAGAAATGCTTCACAGGTTGTAGGGGATGAACAGGGGGGGGAAAAGGCATCTCTGCCCAGCCCCCTACAGGGAGCCGAGCTGAGGGGCTAAAAAAAACACTGCAAAAACATAGAAGCACATGTATCGGTCATAACATATGTGAACACACATGAGATTGGGGACAGAGGAACTGGTCGCAGCCTGACAGCACACCCTTCATTCCGCTGTTTGACGAGTGGGCAGGAGACTCTAAGGTTAACAGCAGGACATTGAAACCCCAGGAGCATGTGTTTCTGTAGTTGTGGCGTGAACGTCCGTGCTCATGTGTGTATGTGTGTCCATGAACTCTCCCTCAGTCCAAGCAGACCTCGCAGACTCATGTAAACACGGGGGATGGTATGGGAGTAAGAGCGTCCATTTACATTCTTCTCTTCACAGGAGGAGTTTTGTGATGTCTAGCCTTCCAAGGCTGCGCCGGTTGCCAATTCAGATAACAATTTAGTTCAGACTGAAGCGCTTTTCCCCCTTAAAGTTTTTCAGCGGTATCATAGCCACAATGGTGAACCAAACATCCGAATCAGGGCTCAGTTTCCATCAGCCCGGCTCAGAAACCTCTCCAAGTTGTTTCCCACATCGCGTACTAGTCCCTCCACCACATCCTGTTTGCCAGCCATAGCATCCACTTTATGTTTTTGCTCGTTCACTGCATTAGTCTGAGTGTTTACAGCACGGCACAATCCTTCGTGAAGCTGCAAAAGCTTGCCAATTACTTCCAACCGCTTCTTATCTTTGCGATACATCAGGACTCCACCCAACCCAAACAGCAGAAACCCGATTATCATCCTCCACGGACATAATCGACAAACAAATGATCTTCTACTTATTCCCGGAATCCAACATATATCCTGACGCTGGCTAGAGTGTAAAGATCTCATGGAGAACTGTTTAATCCATCACCTAAAAATGGAAAGACGGAGCATAACTGCAAACCTACCAAGACATGGTAAGGCACCTAACCTAAAAGGCAGAACAAGGAGAGTATTAATCTGAGGCAACCCATGGTAACTCTGCAGGAGCTGCAAAGATCTACAGCTCAGGTGGAAGAATATGTCAGCAGGACTAATACTGCCACAAGCCCTATAATGGACATAGCCAGGATTTGGATTGTGGGATTGTGCTTTGATGAGACCAAAACAGAACTTTTTGCTATACACACAAATTAGCAATTGCCATGTTGACAAAACACCAACCCTACTGCAAGACATAGTGGTGGCACAATCATGCTCTGGAATGTTTTTCTTAAGCCGCAAACTCTACAGAATTGATAGGAAGATGGATGGAACTAAATACAACTCAACCCTGTAAGAAAACCTGTTTGAAGCCGACGAGTTGTCGATTAACAGAAATTAATGGACGATGCGGAGGCGTGAACGGTTCACGGAGGAAGGTTGCTTCCACGAAGTCCATTAATCTCTGTTAATGGACACCTCGAAGGGCATTATCCCGCTTATACCATGGTCACTTACGAAAGAAAGAATTATAGGTAGAATTTAATCAATTAATAATACTTTAATGTGTTTTAGAGTTAAAATCGAGAGGGTTTTTATTTTTGTAAGTTGACCCCAGTATTTAATATCTCCCGTATACAGGCGTTGCCAAGCAACGTGACCACAGCGACCCGACCTTGTGTCGCTTCTGCTTTTTCTTTTGATATTTTCTTTTCTCTTTCTTCTGCTGCATCCCAGTCTTCAAAGTTGTCAAACTCACAAAATAAGTTAAAATAAATGATAAAATCACTTATGTTTTGTCTGTCTTGCTGTCGCGATGAGTCAACTGTGAAATAAAGTTGAGTCTCCGTTGCCATGGTTACCATCTAGTTTGAGCCAGCACAATAATTTAGAACTGTCATCAGGGAATTTGACAGGACGCCTTTCCTTTATCCCCTTTTAACCTACACCCTCCAGCCAATCAGAATTGAGTATTCACCCAGACCATGGTATAAGCTGTTACATAGAGTATCAGTTGGCCTTGCCTCTATCAAAATGATGTCTCGATTGTTCTGAACAGTCAAATGCAATGCACTTAAAAGTGCATGATAAGCGAACTCAATTTTCTCCCCATGTTAGGTCAAGAAAACGCTGTAAAAAACAATAATACACAGTTTTACTTAAATGTTCAATGCAGTCAAACGCACAAAATTGTGCCTCGTTCCGAACAGAGTCAAGTGAACCAGCAGCAGCTGTCTCCCAACCCCTAACTCCAGCACCCCCTGAATCAGCCCCTGCGCTCCCACATGAAGAAGAAGGTGAGCAGCTATTATTATTGGTTTAATGGCAAGACATTAATGTCTGAGAGAATTGCTGATATTGTGAACGAGTTTTATGCGGTTCTGAAAGTTGGGCATATTAGTGAGGACAAAATCTCTTCTGTGTGCCAACCACTGATCACTAAAATCAAGTAAGACACCTAAACCGTGTATATGCTTCCAACCTCCCCTCTAACCTGTCACCTCTTGAACTCCTAAATGCTATTTGTAAGCTGCAGCTGCAAAGCATCTTTGGAGAGGTGTGCATTGCTTTGCGTTTATTTAGCACACTGCCAGTGACTGTTGCTGGTGGGGAGAGTGAAATCAGCACATTAAAACGGATAAAAAACTACTTGAGGTCCACAATGTCTCAAGAAAGGCTTTGCAGTCTTGCTATGCTTTCCATTGAGAGCGAGTTGGCTAGAGAGCTCGATTTCAAAAATTTGATTAATGATTTTGCAGCGGAAAAGGTCCGACGTTGGACTTTTGTTTAGAAATGTTGAGCAAGGACGAGATTAGAAATTATGTGGAAAGAGTAACTCAGACTCAGCTATGTTACACAATAAAGGACACACTCTGGACTTAATTATCAGCAAGGGTTTAAATATTTCCAACATCTCTGTAATTAATATTGCGTTATCTGACCATTTCTGTATTTTCTTTGAAAGTACCATCTCTGCTATATTATCCAGCCACAGTAAGACCACTATAAAAAAGCGTTTTCTAGGGGACAGCTCAGTTGAAACTTTTAAACGTATTTACCCTTCCACTGCATCCCCCTCATCTCCCAACTCAAACTCAGTAAATAAGTTGGTAGATAATTTCCTTGCGAAAATCTCAGACATCATGGATTTAATTGCTCCAACTAAAGTGAAAGTAGTCTCAGGTAGAAAAAAGTCTCCGTGGGCAAGTAATCCACTGGTACGTAGTGAAAAAAGATAGTGTCGACACGCCGAGAGAAAATGGGGGAAAACTCGACTCCAGGTTCACTGTGAGATCTACAAAGAGAGACTGAATAGATATCAGCTAACTATAAAAGATGCTAGGGAATCGTTCTTTTCTGAAATCATCAACAGAAACATTAATAATGCACGGACCCTATTTGCAACAGTGGAAAGACTAACTAATCCTTTAGTGACAGTAGCCCCTGAACTAAACTCTACCAGGGCCTGCAATGAATTTGCCAGCTTTTTCACTGAAAAGATTCTAACAATTAGACGGTCAATCTGTACCTCAATATCGAACCCACAACCAGTCCCATCCCCAATCAACAACAATGTAGAGAAAATGTCTGAATTCCACGAATTAAACCAGAACACCCTTGAAAAAATCATTATCCAATTAAGCTCCTCCTCCTGCTGTCTTGATATCCTACCCACAGCTTTTCTAAAGAAAGTTCTTCCTGTTATTGGGTCTGATCTTGTTCAAATAGTGAACTCATCCCTGCTATCAGGTGTCTTCCCTCAGGCTTTAAAAACAGCAGTTATTAAACCACTGCTAAAGAAGAAAAATCTGGACAAGACGTTAATGCAGAACTACAGGCTGATCTCTAATCTTCCATTCATCAGTTAGATTATTGAAAAAGCCGTGTTTCAGCAGTTGAATAGCTTCATAACAATGACAAACCATTTTGATGTTTTTCAGTCTGGTTTCCGTGCTCACCACAGCACCGAGACTGCCCTCGTCAAAGTATTCAATGACATCCGCATAAATACAGACTGTGGTAGAACCACAGTCCTGGTTCTGTTGGACCTCAGTGCAACATTTGACACTGTTGATCATGATATTTTATTGGAACGACTGGAGAGCTGGGTCGGACTCTCTGGTACACTACTTGGCTGGTTCGAATCTTACCTAAAGAACAGGGACTTCTATGTTTCAATAGGAGACTTTTCATCAGAACGAACAGAAATCACATGTGGGGTGCCCCAGGGCTCCATCCTGGGGCCCCTCTTATTTAATATCTACATGCTCCCACTAGGCAAGATTATAGCAACCAATAACATTAGCTACCATAACTACGCGGATGACACTCAGCTCTACATTACAAGGTCACCAGGTGACTCTGAACCCATTCAAACACTAAATCAATGCATTGACCAAATAAATGAATGGATGTGCCATAACTTTCTCCAGCTGAATAGAAACAAAACTGAAGTGATTATTTTTGGACCCAAGGAGGAACGATCAAGAGTCAGCACACAGCTTAAATTAATACAGCTAGAAACTAATGATCAGGCACGAAACCTAGGTGTAGTAATGGACTCAGACCTGAACCTCCAGGGTCACATAAAGGCAATAACAAGGTCAGCGTTCTATCACCTGAAGAACATCTCTAGGATTAAACGACTGATGTTGCAACACGACCTAGAAAAACTCATCCATGCATTTATCCTTAGTTGGATTGATTACTGCAACAGCATCTTCACAGATCTGCCTAAAAAGTCAATCAGACAGCTGCAGCTGATCCAGAACGCTGCCGCTCGCGTCCTCACTAGAACCAGGAAAGTAGAGCACATCACCCCAGTTCTAAAGTCCTTACACTGGCTCCCTGTAGCTCAGAGAATAGACTTCAAACTAGTTTATACTACTACTAGTTTATAAATCATTACATGGCTTAGCACCAAAATATGTTGAAGACCTGTTGTCATGGTACCAACCACCAAGACCACTCAGGTCCTCCAACTCTAGCCTACTAAACATTCCTAGACTCAGAACTAAACATGGAGAGGCAGCTTTCAGTTTCTATGCTCCCCTTATCTGGAACAGACTTCCTGACGAGTGTAGAGCTGCTGATACTCTGAACTGCTTTAAATCGAGACTAAAAACCCATTTGTTTAGAACTGCCTTCGAGTAAATGCTTGATGTCATATGTATGAAATGTGTTCATGCTCTCTTGCTTTTTTTATTATCTTTCTCTTGCTTTATTGTGTATCATGTGTAATGTGTGTTTCTTTTACTTTTAATTTCCATTGTTTTTTTGTTTTTTAAATCACCAAATCATGTAAAGCACCTTGAATTGCCCTGCTGTTGAAAGTGTGCTATACAAATAAAATTGCCTTGCCTTGCCTTGTTATACCTTGGTCATTCTTTGAAATAGTATGTTATGCAAGTTCTGCTTAAATTAATAGAAATTTTATATGGCCATTTTGTTTTATGGTGGTGTTTTCTTGCGGAGATTTTTTTTTCACCACAGATTCTAATTCCTGTTTTTTAAATTGAAGAGTTTTATTTTGAAATTTCAGTATCAGTGTTGAAGCAAATAAATATTAATACATTTCATCGTATTAAGAGTGCTCAGTGTTTCCGTTACATTTCAACTGTCATGTTAAAAATATTAGGTTAGATTAGATTAACTTTATTATCATTGCCAGTGTACAGTACAAATATGTACAGTACATACATACAAATATAAATATCTGTGAATACACTATATGACACATGTGTAGCTATGCACAGTATATACATTATACAGTACTGAAGTAGTGCAGTATTACAGAGGACAAATTACGGGTGTGGACATGGGATGGAGTTCAATTGTCTGATTGACTTAAATATATGAGAATGATAGTCAAAATACCATAAAACTGCATGATTTTATGTAAATTAATATGAAAAAAGTCTCAGTTGTGTTGGGGGCCCTGCCAAGATTCTTTTCATGGGGCCCAAAATTCTTAGCAGCGCCCCTGATTATAGCACCTGTAGCTACAGTGAAAAGTGGTTCAACAAAGTAGCAACTCAGTAGCGCTGAATTTACATGCCATTCACACTTTTTATTTGTGAACATTTTAAAAATCATGTAATTGGCCATCATACAAAATCCAGTTTTTCAAAGATTAAACCAGCACATTTACACAACTACCTTCAATGATTGTGGATTTTTAGTTTTCTGTCTTTAGCAGTGGTTCCAGCTTGGTGGGCTCCAATCAATATTTACAATATAGAAAATATTCATTAAATCCACAGAAAGGAAGAGTGCAGGCACTTTAAACTGATTAATCGTAACTGTCCGTAAGTGAAGTTACAGGATTTGCTGATGCAAAAAGGATCTATGCAAAAAATTGAAAACAAGGAGCAAACCTTTGGCGTCTGATGCCTGCAACAGTATCTTTTAACTGTTTTGTCTGTGGTGTCTCTGTTCTGTGCTTTAAACCAGACCAGACAGGCTGCTGCCTTCCAGAGGCCCTCAGCAGGCGAAAATCATCAGATGCAGCCATGTAAAGACAACAGTTAGCAGATACAAAAACACTCTTCACATATTTATTAACGCCAACATTCATAGTATTATTAGTGTTGAATCAAATTCAAAATGACAAAAGTTGTATATTCTATCAGGTCACAACCATAAACCTCAATGTATATATGGGGTCTTTCTGTGACAGAAAAACATACAGTTGTGCATAATTTGAAAGTGGAAGCAAGTGATAGAATGTTTTAAATATATTTTTCACATAAAAAAATGGAAAAAGTCTGCCGTGGCATAGGTTTTCAGACCCCTTTTTCTCTAATACCCATAAACAAAATCCACAGCAAACATGTAGGAGAAGGTGCCACGATTTTATTCATGCAAAACATTTTTCGCACATTACCTTCCTTTACACACCATTTCCATAACAAATACTGCATTTCCTCCAGGGACAGGGAAGCTGTTTAGAGTTGGAAGACAGATGGAAATAAATACAGGGTAATCCTAAAAGAAAACCTGTTAGATGCTGCTAAAGACTTGTGACTGGGGTGGAGGTAGGATAGTTTCCATAATCATCCAGACAGGTCCAATGGACTGGTTTAGATCAAATCATATTCATGAATTAGAATGGCCCAGTAAAAGTTCATACATGTCAATCTAAATATGTGGCAAGACTTGAAAATTACTGTTCACATGTGCTCTTAATTCAGTGGCAAAAATGGTTCTATATTGGAGGCCTTGTATTCTTTTTTTTTCACATCACAAGAATTAAGTATTTTGGGTTGGTCTATCGCCTATAATCCCAATAAAACAGTGTGTAAGGACATCTTTTAAAATTCAAGGGAAAGGAATACTTTTTTAAGGGACTGTATTCCTAAGTTTCCACCATCTTGTTTAAGGTGACATCTTGAGTACGATCTCTGGAAGCACCAAGGTCACATTGTAGGCAGCCATAGAAGATACTTCCTCAAATCTTTGTATACTTTGATACCAGTGACCAGTCAACGTCCATGCTTAGTTGGAGATTGCAGTCGATCAGCCACTTTGAGCTGCTAAGGCAGGGGTCTAGAGAGCCATGTTGGTGAGTTGGTGTGAAATGAGGTAAAAGATTATCACTGCTTCATTACAATCAGCAAAGCTGGTGGGAAAGGAAAAAATCCTTTTTCAGATCTCTTTAATAAAAAGACTTGTGATACATCTTTTGTATGGAATGGAATAAATCTATATAGATGAAAACTGCATGACTCGCTCATTTCCTTTGTCATTCATTAGTCCTCTTCCCAAGCTGATGCTTTTAAGCTGTTACAGCCTGCTTGCTGTGTATCAGTTTATCTCACATGAAATGCTATAAAGATAACATGCTCCCCTTTTTAGCCCTTGAGCCAAGCAGTTTTGGCTTTGCCCTCTTACATTCAATTTATATGAAGGTTTGATTGAGGCACAGGGCTGCACAGTTGGGATAGCCTCTAATTTCACTATTTATTTACCATAAAAGGATTATGTGCAGAGAATAATTCTGCCTCTTGTCATTAAAAAACAATAAGACCAATTTTTTTGTTCCCAGTGGAACAGAGCCGGAGCCCAAAGACATAATTATAAAAGACCAAAGATGAATCTGTAGCAGTTGGATTAGACACCACAAAGACCACTTCCATCTCCAAAGATAACGATATGCTTTCGTTGATGCACATCACAGATTTTATATTCTCTTTGATGAAATATAATACTGAGGATGTTGATCATTTTCTTTCTGATTTTAACACTGTGTATACAGCCGTTCTAGATGAAATTGCTCCTTTTAAACTTAAGCGCACCAGAACGGTCGTTACGCCTTGGATTAATGAGGAAATAAGAGCACTCGGGCGTTCTTGCCGAGCAATGAGAAGAGGTGGAAGAAAGATAGGTTTCACATTTCTTTGGAAATCTTGCGGCAATGTCTATCTGAATATCAGTCTGCCTGTAAGAATAGTAAAACTGATAATAGTGATAAGCCTCGTGTTCTTGGTGATTCCACTTCTCTGGTCCCCTCCACTTCACTTTGTTAATCTTTTGCTAAGTTTTATTGTGAAAAGGGTCGTGTTGTTAGGCCAACCTTTTCTAAGTTTGTGCCTAATCCAGAGATGTCTGACTTTATTCCTGCCGCTTTTGAGAGCTTTGTTCCAGTGACCGTCTCTCAGCTCTCGGAGTTAGTAAAAAAGCTGAAACTGTCATTTTGCCCAGAGGATATTGTTCAACCAAGATTGTTATTAGAGGTTTTTAGAGCTGTTTAGAGCTGTTAGTCCTCATGTTCTTACATTGTTGAATGGCTCACTGACTTGAGGCTGTGTCCCAGCTGCCTTTAACATGTTGTGGTCCAACCACTCCTGAAAAAGAAGGATTTAGATCCTAATGTTCTCTCAAACTTTAGGCCTCTCTCCAAATTACCTTTTCTTCCTAAAATCTTGGAAAAGATTGTTTATCTTCAACTTCTTGTGCATTTGCAGTTATATGGAATCACAGAAAAATTTCAGTCTGGTTTTAAAAAGGGTCCCAGTACAGAAACTGCACTCTTTAGAGTTTTTAATTATTTGTTTTAAATTTCTGATGCAGGAGATTCTGCTATTTTAATGCTGTTAGATTTGTGGGCTGCATTTGATACAGTGGACTATGACATTATTTGATCTCATTTGGACCAAACTGTCAGCCTTAAGGGCAAAGTTCTTGAATGGTTTCGCTCCTATTTGTCTGACAGGACCTTTTCTGTTAATTTGGGCCAGTTGTCCTCTTCCAAGGTTCCCTGAAAATGTGGAGTTCCCCAAGGATCCATTTTGGGTCTGATACTCTTTTCATTGTATTTGTTGCCCCTATGATCCATTTTTAGAAAATTTGGGCTATCCTTGCATTGCTTTGCAGATGATCTGCAAATTTATCTCCCGATGAAAGGTAGAGCAGCTCAGTCTGTGCAAAACCTAATCGACTGTTTAAAGGTGCTCTGCCACACAAAACCGTTTTTACTTGTATTTTTTAAAATGTGTTAGGTCCATTTGTGTTTGTGTTATGTCGTGAATGTGAAAATGAACTGCTACATCCTCTGTCAGCTCCAGCCAATAAAAAGAAATAATCTGAGAAATTAGGACAATTCGAAAAACTTGTCTGTTTGACGTGGAAGTGATTCGTTACTCATTACTATACATGAGCTCTCCCACTTGAGATACGCCCACAGAATTCGTGTAGCTCAGTGAGTTTTCCTATACAGCAAAGATGGCTGAACGTCAACGGGCTTGTGCCCTATGCTAGAATAGAAGTTCAACAATGCACATGTTGCTTAAGAACCCAGAGTTGAGGATGAAATGGCTTCAGTTCATTTTTGGAACAATACCACAACCGGATCATAGGATTTTATTTATCTGTTCAACACATTTTGAAGAGGGAGACTCGTCAACTTTGGGGAGTACAGCAAAGGCTTCGCGACACGGTTGCGGTTGAAGCCTTGAGCAGTACCATCGCGTCAGTCTACGGCCAGTGCACAGCCTGTAAGTAAAATTCTATTGTCAACTCAAGAAAATGTTATGTTATAGGGATGTAAGAAAATATCGATACACCGATATATTGCGATATTTTATTTCCCGATATTGTATCGATTTTCAAAATAAAAGTATAGTTTTTATCATCAATGTGTGCGCTCACAGCGTTCCGTGCCCCCCTCCCGTTTTCCCCACCTTTTCTGGAACATTACCTGATATATCTGAATGGAAATGCCATACTGCGAAAAATGCCCACTTGTTACTAGATCTTCATCCGTAAAATTACCAGTAAAGCGTATCCGGACAAAGTCCGGAAGATTGCTTTCAGACTCAAAAGCAAAACAGACGAATTTCGGAAAAATACAGTTTTTCATGGCCTGTTTGAATGGGGCTTTATTGAGTTCTCCATTTTATTATCTGTACAGCACTTTGGTCTCCCCGGATGTGATAAGTGCTATATAAATAACGGTTATTATATTTAATATTATTTGGGGATAATCTGGAATGCCCAAAAGTTTCTTTGATATCTCTAAGGCCATCGCTGAAGTGTGCCGTGATCTAAGGCCAAACACACCCGTTGGGAGAGGTTGATATTAAGGCTTGAGGCCTCTGATGTCATATGTTCAAGTATGTCCATATTTGCTGATTGCCAGAATATTGAGAGATCATGGCTTATACCTATTTTTTATTAATATCTACAAAGTCAGAAGTATGAGATTGCTGTGTTTTTTTTTCAATTTAAGACAAATGTAAGCTTTGTAAGCTTACAAAATTGAGGTTAAATGCAGGTAAACCTGAGGATGTAATTTAGGACACATTTCAAACAGCTTATATATACAGCAGACCCCGGTATTTGTGGGAGTTAGGCACCACTCCCGCCAGCAAATAGCTAAACAGACCACATCTAAAAACACTTATAAGTGACTATTGTATTAGTTTCCAAACACCACATCCACTTTAATACATCGTTATGCACAATGGCAGCTTTTTAGCACTACCGCAGAAGCTAATATCTAAACTTCTCCTTGTCAACACTTGGGGATGCAGCCCATCAGCACCAATTAAAATAAATTGCCCTCCGGGATTGGCAGCAAACAGTGTGTCAAGTAGCACGCTTTGGTATGCTAGCCTTCCAAGCTGCATTTTTAGGTGAATTCTACAAAACAAAAATCTGCAAATAGGCAGGTTTTCCTTGAATAATTGAAATTATATTCCACACAAAAATCTGCAAATACTGGACCAGAGTTAAGGGGTCCACTGTATTAGGAAGAGAATTGTGGACCTGCATCAATCTGGTTTACAATTTGCAGATACCTGAAGGTGCCAAGTTCATCTGTTAGTAAGTATAAACAGCATGGAATTACCGGTCATGAGTCCTCATCTGAGCTAAAAAGGTGTGTGTGAGCAAGAGTGATGTACCGAGCAGTAAAAGAGAGTCAGGCACAGGTTAAAGTTCACAAAAAGGAGTTTTAATTTAACCCATGAAATAAAAACGAATCAGTTTTACAAAAATTAAGTTCTTGGGGGAGGTAAAAACACACAACTGTAATCAAAGAACTGGCAACAAAACAACACTAACTTAAACAAACTGACCCTCTTGGTTCAGCCAAGGGACTGGAGCAGCTGCCACTGAGGCAACTCAAAGAAAAATAAAAGTTAAATCAATTCATATACACATAACAGTGCAAACTAAAATGTGCACACTTATTTTAGAATACAGTGTTAAGTATGTAACTATAAATAAATTTTAAACCCAAACCAATTTGTTTTTCTGCAAATTAAATCCTTTATTTAAAGAAAGGGAAACATGTGTAGTGTTATAAATATAGTCCTATTGTCATACTGTGATGTGTAGATATTACCAATTTGTGTAGCTTTAATGGCAGCCATCACACAGCAAATCAGCCCAGAAACCGGACTCCGTTCAGTCATTTCTGTTTGGAGGAATGGGCCAAAATTCTAGCAAACTATTATAAGAAGCTTGTGGAAGGATACCCAAAGCATTTGACCCAAATCACACAGTTGAAACGGCAATTCAAAGGAAAAATCAAATCAAATACTAAGGAAATGTATGTAAACACCTGTGTTTGAATAAAGTAATTAAACACTCTTATTATTCTGCATAACTGTCCTAAAAGAAGCACCTGTTTTGTCTGATTTAATGTCAGAGAAAAAAAATGAATGGACACCAATACCGCAAGAAGTAAAGATAGTAACTGTGAGTAAACTTTTGATTGACAGAAACATCTGTCAACTCATCTGTCTGAAGACTACGTAAAGGATGTAGCTGGTTGCAGTTAACACAGGCTACATCTTCTTAAGACAGTGTATCTGATTAAATGTCTATCTCTTGTCTGGCTGTGGGCATCCAACATCGCTGCCAAAGGAACTCTTATGACTCCTGACAGCATGCTTATCGCCTCCATCAGTTTAGGATTGCATTATTTCTGTGCAAGTTAAAATACGGGCTGTTTCCATTACCTTGTCAAGATGTTTTGACAGGTGCCTGGTCCCAAGCTCTGAAGCTCTGGCACATGAATGAACATAGTGGTGTGGAACTATTGACATTACGTGGGATTTGTAGATGGTGTGTTATTTCCCAAGAGCCCCTTCGCTGTGTTTTCTCTGCAGCAAAGAAAAGCTGTGCGAATGAAGGTCTTTTGAGATCAGTAGTACCTCCTGACAAGTAGTGGGCACGCTCTGGCAATTCTGCATAAGCCTGGACAACAACATTGCTGTGAAGAGCACCGCGTGTGAAGGGAGTTGGACAGAGAGAGGAAAAGAAATGCCCAAAGACAACATTCAAATTAAAGTGATACAAAGATCAATATTTTTTTTCTTTCTTCATTAATTACCCCAGAAAAAGCAAGTCTGTGAAGCTGTAATTTAGCCCAGAACCGTCAAAACTTCTAAACATCTCACATTTTCTCTTTCATGCAAAGAGAATATTTGATTTCCAAACACAGTCAGCTGGTAAAGTGGGAATAGCCTGCTGTTGCTCTGAGGGTAACACGATTTTCCTTTTATAGAGAAAAATACTGTTTGATTTCTTTCTATTTTTTCCCCTCTCCATAAGGCTGTCACTCCTAGTTTACAAACAGCTCTTCTGTAATAAAATTCACCTTTTAGAGGCCCTGGTGTATTTGAGAAGATAAATGCTGCTTCAGAAACCAAACACAACTAAAATGGATTTGAAGGATGTCCTTGAATTTAAATGTCTTCCAGCTGAAAGTCTTGGGAGAGGATAATCTCTGGGCTAATATACTGACAAACTGTTGGATCTGCATATGATATTCCTCCTTCCGTATATCGCTCTAATCTGGACATCAACAAGGAAATTTAGGGCAAACACAGGTGTCATCTTAAAAGACAAGCATACCAGTGCAAGTAAGGAGACAATACGCTAGGGCTAGGTGTTGTTGGAATCCATTTTCTTTTACTGAGCGAACTGCATCTCCCAGCATCCTTTGCGCCACCCTCAACCCATTCTCATTGGTCTGTGGCCAGTGATGACATCACAGAGTTGATAAAACGGGCGCGAAAACTGTAATCATCGTCTTTTGTTCCGGCTCACGGAGCTGAAAGGAGACGCTTACTGAACTGCTAGCAAACTTTCCCCTTTTTCGTTCAAACCTGCTGGATGAGGAAAGAACTCCCCCTGAAACTTCGAAGTACTACCTGCCAAGCGATCTGGCTTCCCGTTTGGGCATCTAGGAAGTCCGCTGGCCTCTGATCTCTACCAAGTTGAAGACAGGCCTGACTCCGCTCATTGCCTGCAATCGGACCAGTCCATTTTTCTGACCTCGGCTGTGCACAGCCGCTCCTACCATTTGAACACTCTCGTTCCCATTTCTTCAACTTTCGACGTGGAGTGGTGTGGACGGAAGAGAATCATTGCCAAATAGGATAAACCTGGTTTATTTCTGCTGAGTCTGGGTAGAGGAGTTAGGTCCAACTGGTTAGAACCCGTCTTTCTGTTGGTCGATATAAGTTTGTGAACTTGTAAACCACTGTTACTCATCGCCAATAAGCGTCGCCGCACGCTGGCCTTGAGTGTTGCATGTTGTGTATTATTTTCATTTTATTAATTGGTTGCAACCAGAAGCAGCTTGTTATATCATTCCCTGGCTTGATTGTACTCATTTCCGCTGTGGTTAACCAGCGTGTCTGTTTAGGCAGGTTGCGTGGCCTTCCGTTGGTCCAGTTAACATTAATCCCTTTTTTTGTCCAAGCCACTATTGCTAATTGAAGCTAGCCTTTGTCTAATCGCCACGCGGCCTTTCTTTGTCTCCTTTTTTGAACCGATCGCGCGAATTGATAAGAACTGAGTCGAAACTGATTGATGACAAAGGGGGGTGTAAGCTACCCCCCCCCTTCGCTCAGCGCCTCTCTCTGTCTCTCTCTGACACACACAAACACGTGCCGTGTCCCCTCCCGTCAACGTTAACTGTTTTACTCTATATTGCATGCTTTAGAATAGATGCAAATTATTAATAAGACTGATCACGCCAGTTGATAAGAACTGAGTTGAAAGTGATTGATGACAAAGGGGGGTGTAAGCTTCTTTCTCTCTCTCTCTCTCTCTCTCTCTCTCTCTCTCTCTCTCTCTCTCTCTCTCTCTCTCTCTCTCTCTCTCTCTCTCTCTCTCTCTCTCTCTCTCTCTCTCTCTCTCTCTCTCTCTCTCTCTCTCTCTCTCTCTCTCTCTCTCTCTCTCTCTCTCTCTCTCTCTCTCTCGTTAACTGTTTTACTCTATATTAAATCCTTTAGAATAGATGGAAATTATTGATGAAATGTTTGCCTGTAACGTTGATCTATTTTCTTAATAAATTCCCCTTAGTTTAAAGATAAGTTTCTTGTTTTTGATCACTGTGTGTACAGTTATTGATGTCCCAGCGGTTGAACTTACCTTTTCAGAAGAGACTGGCTGTCTGGTATCAGAAGTACCTCTAATTGGTTGGTGTCCCGATTATCTTTAATAAAAAGATCAAACTTGAACTTCATCAATAATTATATTAATATCAAGTTATTGATCATAATTATTGATGCTCATATAAACCAGACATTTATAGCCCACGCTGAGTCAACCCCAACATATTGGTGCGTCCCGCTGTGAGGCCGCCGGTGGACATAATTGCTCTGCACACACTGAATAAAACAGTTGTTAAGATTATTGCCCAAATCTTAAAGCGATAACCTTTACAGCTTTTCTTGGTGATCATCTTCTGCCTTTGGAGTACGACTAAGCTGTGTAGAAATATTTGGTATATACTTTGGTGGGATTAATTGATGTGCACTGTGCTGTGGATGGCTTTTGAATTGTAATTCAGATTAACTGTGGATTCTGATCAAAGTTTCTGCACGCCTGTGCTCAGAAGCAGCAATTTATCTTTGTGCTGTGTGCAAACATTGTAGCTCTGAGCTAACCTGCTGCTAATCAGATTAATTAACCTACATTAATTTAATCATTTTAAACTGCATTTTAAATCGATTATTCAAACTGTTCAATCTACAATCAATCGCTCAAATATTCTTCTTTGTGCTCATTGGTAAAAATGTCAGTGTTCCAAATTCATTTAAAATTTAAATTGCCTAACCTCAAATTAAATGGTTTAGTGTGCGTGCGCAAAAGCACCCTGATCTGATTGGTGGTTGATTTGATTGTTAACCATATTCCTCATTGCTTAGCCTGCATTTGAACTAATTATACAGGTTTTGGAAAACACGTCACCAAACAATTAACTGGTTTGCTCTTAGCGTGCTTTTGTTGAACTGCAGCTTCAGTTGCAGTAGTTCCACTTCACTAAAACTTCTGAGAGATTTTTTTTGCAAACATCTGATGTTTTGTTTTCCTTGTGTCCCTAATGTATTTTGCCTGATTTTAACTACTGCTAACTCACTGCTAACCTTGATTAGAGAGAATGAATCTGCGTTGCATTAAGTTTCCCTTAAACGCAATAGGGAGCCATTTTGATTCTTAGCATTCTTGATACTGCTAGAAAGTAGTATTTCTAAGCCACAGGTGTGCCAGCCTGTGCAGAAGTAACACATAGCATTCTTAATACTACACAAAACAGTATTGTGGAATTCACGTGATTTTTTTTGCAGCTTGTGCAATTTTTTTTTTGCGCACATAAACCTGTGGAATATGTATAGAAGAAAGTGCATATTTATCTGAGGTATTGGCATTTTAGTGCGTATTTTGCTTTTGAGCAAATGACAGCTGAAGCCTCTTGGCTGCTTGTGGTTTGTTTTATTTCTTTCCTGTTTCTTCCTGTGCCTTAAAAAGATGGAGGCTTTAGGCTACCATGCAGCGGATGCTGTGGGCCGACAGGACTCCACAGAAATCTTACTCACTTGCCCTTACAGGAATGTGATTACCTAGATGATTACGACGTTAAAACCTGTGAAAAGAGAATACAAAATTTAGTGGGATTTATGGAAAATCCGAGGTGCTAGGCCAGCTAACTTTGTTGCTTCAAAGGCAACTGCAGCTTGAAACCCAGAAAGCAGCCCAGCAGAGGAAAGAGAGTGAGATTTCTAAACTTTGGGGGATCACAGTCCTCTTCAGACATGTTGTTCACATTTCCTTCCAAAACCTCCACGGTAAACCGGCACAAAGCTTCACCTGAGGAGTCCATCTGCAGCACCACCTTGGGGATCTAAGGCGACCTAGTGGTGTATGTGCTGACGACTCATTCAGATGAGCCAGTCCAGGAGGACCAGAGTCCCTCCACTGAACCATATCCTGGTTGTGAAGCGGAAATCAACCAACATCTTGAAAAAGCTGATGCACTAGAAACAGAGGCTGAGAAAACGGAACTTAGAAAACTGTTCTATGAATTTCAGTCAATCTTATCTAGAGAATCCCATAATTGTGGGGTCACTGACCTCCACACAGTTCGTATTCCAATGAACCCAAATGCACCCCACACTTTTGTGCGCCAGTACAATATCCCTCTTGCTGCTATGAGTTGATCCAGGAGATCCTTAATAAGCTGTTAGATAAACAGGTCATCCTTGAGTGTAACTCCACGTACAACTCCCTGATCTGGCTGGTGTTAAAGACGACATGAAAATGGCGCCTGACTATTGAGTACCATGCTCTGAATAAACAGGTACCCCCCCCACGATGGCCGATGATCCACTTAGATCAGGAGCTGGCCAAAGGGAAGGATGCTCATTTCTTTCTACAGTAGACTTGGCTAATGGTTTCTGGACAATGAAGGTGGATCCGGCAGACCAGTATAAGCTGGCTTTTTCCTTTGGAAATCGTAAATATACTTGGAACCGCTGTCCCTTCGGTTGTTCAAATTCACCAGCAGAGTTCAACATTTTCTTCCACAAAGCCATATGTGATGCTACAATCCGAAGGAACCTCATTTATGTCGATGACATCCTGATGAGGAGTCGGACATTTAAGAAGCATCTGGCGGAACTCTGCCATGTGCTCTGTCAACTCGCAGCAGCAGGTGCCAAGCTGGCGCTTTCTAAGGGCCAATGGTGCCAAGGTCAAGTATCTTGGATTGTTGGTGGGTCCTAATGGTGTTGAACCCCAAGCAGACCGGATCTGAGCCATTCATGACATAAAAGCCTCAGAGAATCTGTCGGAACTCAGGAGTTTCCTTGGAGTGTGTAACTACTCCCGGCAGTTTACTGAAGACTATGCAGAAATACCTAGACCTGCGCAATGGCACACCCTTCTCATGGGGAGTGCCCCAAGAATCCTCTTTCCAACTTTTGAAACGAGAACTTGCTTCAGGTCCATGTCTGGCCTACCCAGATAAGGACAAAGAGTTCCACCTCGAAGCAGGTTTCTCCTCCAATTGTCTGAGCGCTGCTTTGAAACAAAAAATGACGAGGACATGAGAATGGTCGCATATGCCAGCAAGCCCTTTAGCAAGGTGGAGCTCCAGTTCTCAGACTGTGAAACGGCCCTCCTTTCCACGGTCTGGGCAGTGGAACACTTCCGCAGCTATATAAGGGGACAGAAAGTGATCATTGAAACATGTCATCAGCCAGTTACCTTTCTAAACAGCCAACGACTGAGAGGAGCTAGGGTTTCAAACAGCCGCATAGCAACATGGATGCTGGAGCTCCAAGCATAGAATGTTGAGGTAAAGTATGGTCGGAATAACAAGATGGTGTTAGGTCAAGGGCTGGCAAATTGCCAGCATTGTGAGTGTGACTCCATTATAAAACCCTTTTGCACACCTGGCGCTGTCCATCCATCCTCATCCAACCACCATTATTTTGATGAAAATGTGTGCCAGGGACTACACAGGGTCTACATTGATGGATGTTCTTTTATTCAGGAAGGTCAGCTTCGAGCAGGAGTCGGTATCGTCTGGCTGGGATGTGAAACCACCAAACCAGATTATTACCGATTGGGTCCAAAGTCCAGCCACTACGCTGAGATTGCAGCAGTACTCATTACCCTCCAGGAGGCTACAGCCCAGGATTTCAAACAGTTTGTAATTTGCTCTGACTCGAATTATGCTCGGCACAGTTTTATTTCTCACTTCCCCATTCGGAAGGAGAACCGAATTGAAAATGGCAGAAACAAAGATGTCAAACACTCTGAAGTGTTCCTGGCGTGTGACCTCTTCACCTCAGACCAGTGCGTTGTGGTGTACTGGAAAAAGGTTAAAGGTCTTTCTCGACCCACAACGACAAAGCCGATCGCCTTGCCAAACTTGGAGCGGAGCAGGTAACCCGGTGGAAATTCCAGGAAAAATGGCTCCCCTTTTCAAACTCCCATGAGGTCTGCACAGTCACCCGTCGACAGGTGAGGGAGAGAAGTGAGGACCCCCAGAACTCTGGAGAAACCCTGCACCTTGGGTGGAAACCTGATGACACAGACCTGATTAACATGCAGAAGCAGGACCCTGAAATACATCTCATCGGATAACTGTTAGGTCAGAATTCATGGACAGAGCCACCTCTGCCATCTACAAGTGACAGTAAGGACCACAGGGACGTCGTAAATTACCACACCTTAAACTAGAGAACGGTTTGCTGGTCTACCTCCCCCATGGACGGAGCCCGTTGCGCTGCGTTGTCCCAACAAATCATAGGGGGGCCATGTTAGCCTATGCCCATGGCACCCCAGTGGGTGGGCACAGAGGCTCCAAAGCCACACTTGACACCCTCAAATAGGTGGCGTACTGGCCATCAATGGCCCATGACACCCACGCCTACGGAGTTTTACTGAACCATGTTTTCAGCTGCCAGGGACTTCCCCTCTCCATTGACTCAGTCAAGGGAAGACTCTTCACCTCGAGTGTCATGACTTCACTCTTTGACATTTTAGGGGTAGAGGTCAAATTCCAACTCCCTTATCACCCAGTCATCAGGTCAGGTTGAAAGGATGAACTGTACCGTCGTAAGGATGCTGTAGAAATATGTCAGCAGCACCGGAAAGGACTGGGACATAAAGCTTCCCTTGGTCTTGATCAGGTCTAACCCCCAATGATCCACAGGGGTCACTCCCTTTGAGATGATGACGGGCAGACAGATGACCCTCCCACTACATCTCCTCTACCACCCAGAGGACATTAGTGGGACCACAGCATACCCAACTCACCAGTACGTTGCAGATCTAAGGGAGCATCTCAAATCCACTTTTGCCTGGGCCCAGAAGAACTTGGAAGCCAGCGCACAAGGCTCTAAGGCCTACTATGATCAAAAAGCAACTGACTGAGTGAATTTGAGGTAGGTGACAAGGTTTTCTATTTTCGTTTCGCCCAGCCAACAGGACGGTCCAGGAAGTTCCTTCCAAGTTGGACTGGCCCCTTTGAAATCGTGGGGAAACTCTCCCGGGTGGCCTACAGATTAAGGGTTTCAAAACCAAGGCAGACGCCGGCATACAAATGGGTTCATGCCAACCAAAAAAAACCATATGTCAAACCCTCCTCCCCAAGAGCGGAGCCCGTCTCCTCACCGGAGGTGGGAGACACTAGTTCATAATGATAGCAGACAGGTGCATGGGGTAAACTCACCCTGGCATATACTAACCACTAACAAACCAAGCCATAAATCCCCTTTAGTAATCTAGATCCAACAGAAACTCCTACTTCAACAGAGACTTTTAGAAGCACAATCTAAAACCTTCCAAGGCAGAGTAGAGACTGTCAATCTACATTCTACTCTAATTAACAACACCCTGCATGCCATGCAAGCTCTCTCAGAAGTGGTAAAAAATGACTTAATGTACACGCAGGTGGTAAGAGATTTAATGCAGGATCATATTAGAGAAGTTGTGTTATCTATGGAAAGTATTGTGGAAGGACGAACTCTTACATATTTAGTTCTTCTAGAACTTGTTGAAAATATTCTCAAAACCACCACAACAAACATGTTACAACCCTCACAAATTCACCTGGCATACAGCTTGGGTAGTGCAATTCCCGTTTTTGTTAATCCAGAGAATTTAGAACTTGAGTTCATTCTTAACCTTCCAATCATTGAAAAAATTAACGTATATAGGCTTAAATCGGTGCTAAATGTTGGTTTTTGGAAAGGTGACACCCACCTACATCTAAAAACTCCATACATACTAGCCTACCATGACAATGATCCCAAACTTTATCTCACTCCAAACCTAGATCTATGCACCAAAACTAAAGATCTCCACTGGGTGTGTCCAAGTAACCAATTCATTAGAGATGTAACTGATTACCTCTGTGGTTTGAAAGATGATGCCCCTCAACAAAATTATCAAGCTACAATGACATTAAAAGATGCAGGTATGGAAACCAAAGTTGAACGTGCAGGTAACCGATGGCTAGTTAGCAGACCAGTAGCAGAAGCTTTGATGTCATATGATCAACATGACACGGTCACCAAGGTAAAGTTGATGAGATGTATGTCAGGGACAGTAGTTCACATAGGAGACATAATCCTCCATCTTCTCGACCTCGACAGACATGACACAGAGATCGAAATCATGGATGCATTTAATGGGTATAATGTTACGATTGAGACAGACATTCAATTCAATTCTGTTTATTTATATAGCGCCAATTCACAACAGATGTCATCTCAAGGCACTTAACAAGAAGTCATTTCAATACATTTATACAAACATTCCAATCAGTTAAAAAGTTTCCTATTTAAGGAATCCCAGCAGATTGCGTCAGTCATTGGCCTGAGGTTGATAAAGCTCCACTATAATGACATTTTCTTTCAGATTTAAGATGGTCAGTTAAAGTAAATCCAAAAGTTATTAAGAAGTGGTCAGACAGGACCGGGTTATGTGGGTGGACTGTTATTTCGTCACACTCAATACCGTATGTCAGTACAAGGTCCAAAGTGTGTTTACCCGAGTGGG